>JAHWFP010067149.1:275346-312788 GCA_023313725.1 Lithobius niger | reverse complement strand
AATGTTGTAAAACTAAGTCCTATGGGAAAGCCAACACGGAGGCAGGTCCCTTTAATTCTTAAACCGCATGGACCATCCACTTTAAAGCCAACGAATTAAACAATAGTAGTTAAACGATTTTGCGTGCTGCACTGGTGGCGAGCAAATGTACAACGGTACCATCTGCTCCACGATACTTAGAACAAAATGCGGACCTCATGGAAAACTGCAGATGCAAAGATGGTGGTGATAGCGTCCTCTACCTTTTCCTCTCTACCTCCCGATTTGCACCAAGAAGGAATTAAGGCCAATAAAACCACAGGCACATGAATAATTCTCTCAGTTGAGGGCGGTTTCGTGGTTCCAGTGACCAGTTCGTGGAAATTGCTGGGGTGGAAGGTCGGAGTGGGGAATTGGAGAGTGCATTTCGGGGAGCGCATTTGACCGGATCCTTCCCCCTGCGTTCCTTCCTCTTTGGTACCTCACCGCAAACCCCGGCTTGTCTCTTCTGCCGCCATCTTGCAGGCGTTTCCGTGAAAGTTTGGTGACTCTTAGTGGCCTTTCCGTCCTCTGCAGCTTGAGCTAATAGACTTTAAAAGCCAGGCAGATAAACCGAAACTGAAATTGTGGTATTTTGTTTAGACAGTCTTGTAACTAGTGACCGTATCCAGTGCACCGCTTGCACCGGCTTTTAGCCGCAACCAATTTCAAATTTGTCAAAACAAGTTTGAGAGATGAATGATGTTGCACACCTTTTTTTTTGTGTGTGCCAAAACCGCAGAAAACGTTATTTTATTTTATTTTTGTCAATTAATTTATTTTTCGAATCGCAAATATTATTAAAGTAACATAATCCACTTTTACGCACTTATGTTTTGTCAGTGTGCCATGGCCCGGATTCGAACTGGCAACCGCCCCTGGATCACTGACATAATGTAGTATAGTGAGGTACCAATATGCACTTACGTTTCATAGGAGTGGTGTGACTTGGATTCGAACTGGCAGCAAGCCAACAGTAAGCCACCTTTGCGCACTTAAGTTTTTTCGGAGTTACATGACCATGATTTAAACTGGAAACCCATGCTGTCTCTAGGTCAGTGACATGACGATAATGTACTGTGTAGTGGCTTACTGTGTTATTTCTTTCCTGATTACGTACAAAATCATTTTTTCGAAAGTAAAACCTTCGCCACACAGGTATTGCCTCTCATCAGTTATGCTTTGGAACCCGTAGCAGATTGACTGCTTGATGACTGGAAGGTAGTCGCCGTTATGTGAGGCCGCGACCTCAAGAACTTCAAAACTGCTATTTTGGTAGATACTCCCATTTAGCCTAATAGAGCAGAATGGATTTTTAATTCGGTGAGTAGGAAGTATTTGGAACACCCTTCCAGAAATGGTAGCAATTCATCATTGCAAGAAGTACGTCAAGAAAACGGAGCAGGTATAGTAGGTGGTAATTAATTACCATCTGAAATATGTAAAATATGCCTGCTTGTCACCATCAACAATGAGTACCTTCATTAGCAATTATCTGGCTGAACAGTTATCGGAAGTAAAGTTAAGTCATATGAGACGTCACGGAGCATGCATTGTTGAGTGTATACGCGACGCGATTTGTATTGCAACTGGCTGAACAGTTATCGGAAGTAAACTAAGTCATATGAGACGTGGATAATGCGTCAAGCGACTGATATAGATATAGGCGACTGAGATATGGCAGTTTAGTATTGTTGACGTCCTTCCATTATTGTGGCCTTCTCGTGCAGAGTGTAAATGCTTCAACCTTTGTCTTGTTTTTAACGAGATTTAGACAAATGCTAGTGTGTCGCACCAAGTTAAGCAATCAAGATTACCTCAATTCAATTGTAGAGGGTGTAAACCATTATAGCGCGACGCCATAGCATAATGGTCTAATATCCTGAAGCATAGATTCGTACATTTCAGGTACTTGGGCCTCAATAATCGTGCGTTACAAAAGCCTAAACTGTGTTAAAATCGAGAGCAATGACCTACCTGGCAGAAATTAACTCGAGTAGGAATGTGAGTTAAGCTGCTTTCAGTGCTAAGTCTGACCCTCAATAACGTTGCAAATATGTTACTAGCGAGCTAATTCTTCTAGTCCGGTCATCCCCATGTTTAAACCCCGTCGGGTGATTATTCACCGATACCAAGATATAGAGGGAAGGCTTCCAGCTATGAAGTTGGACAAATGGCTGCAATATGATACGAACTGCGTAGCTTTTTTGGTTTGAAAAACTGGGGCCAGGGGGTGTAACGGGAATGGCGTGGGAGGGCGCGTAAGTACGAAAATATTGTTATAACCGTTGTTAGTATTGTCGGCATCGTCTCTCATTGGATGGCCAAAGTTCGGACAACGACAACGTGTATACTGACGTGCGTATCTAGACAAATCTAAACAACGTTGCCAAAGAAACTGTGTCCACGTCCAATTCACGACAAAATAAGCAAAATGTCAAAACCCAAAACTGGTAAAGAGGCCACCAAGTCGAGAATGATTTGGCCTATCAAAGCGGTGACATGAAATTGAAAATATTGGGAAAAGGGCCAGTCAAGCTCTTGTTGACGTGACACATTATTACACATCTGCAGACTACTTGAGTTGAGTCTAATGCACAATTTAAAAAAAAAAGAAGTGATGTCATATAAAAAACCAAAACTGGCAAAAGGGACCGCCAACTTCACATTGGTTCAAAGTAGCAATGTTCCAGTTTTCATGTAACCTTCGAACTATTAGTCAGTGCGATTAACTTGGTTGGTTTGTTGATATCACTCCTTTGAAGGGCCAAACTATTCGGAACTTGGCATTCCCTTTTACCAGTTTTGGTTTTTCATATGATACTACTAATTCGAAATGGAAATAATCTGCCAGCTAAAATCATACACTATAAACAGGACTTTCGCTAATGGCTTTTTTCCAAGTTACCTGTATATTCAGTATTTACAACTATTTGTGCCTATTTGTTACAAATTCGGAAGGAGTTAATAACATCAGAGACGCAATCATTTCAGCATTAACTTCCGTGTGCTGACAATAATTGCCTATAGCTGAGTGGTCTAGACAATTCTACACTGATGTCTACATTTGCCCCCACTTGCAGCTGCGGATGAGAATCGTCAGGAGAAAAGTGAAAAGTTTTGTCTTTTTTCGGATATTGCTTATCTGCAGCTTGGATTCTGCTTGACCAACTTCGAAACAAGTGAAACCCCCCCCCCCCCCCCAAAACCTTTTTCGGCGTTCAAACCAAGAAAAAGTAAAATAAATACTGAAAGGATCTTTTAAAAAAAAAAAGAGAAAAAAAAAGAAGAGAGAAACGACGGATATAAGAAAACCACACAAGGATTTTCATCGTAACCCGCCAATCAACTGTCGTTCACACTCGCTGTTACGAATGGTTTTCGTTCGTGAGGGGTGGGCCGACTTCGTTATAAGCGAGGGCATCCCCCATCACGCCTGAACTGCACTTTAATCTTCTCTTGCACTTGATTGTATTGAGGTTCCTGGGCGAAAAACGGTTCCCGCTCAATTCTGGGTGACTTTACCAGCATGCCAATAAATGATTAAACTTTGGGAAGGTTCGGGAAGCACGGGAGGAAGGGGGGCGGGGGAGTTTTAGTGATTGGGGATGGGGGGAGAAGGGGGTGGCGAACGAACGAACGATTGAACGGATTTCTGCTGCATTCGCTATCTTCCACGTCGAATTTTAGGGCTGCAGGGTGTACTTCGCTGTGCGCTGGTTGTTTCTGGATGGCGAAAATCCATTTGGTGTTTGGGACTGATGCCCGAAGGTATGGACGGAGCAGAGTGCGGCGTGCGCAAAACGGGAGGGAGGTGGAGACAGGAGTTAGGGTTAGAGTTGTGTAGTGGTTACCAAGGAGACTACCAAAGCGGTTACCTAGGAGACTCTTAAACTGTTAAGTGCTTTCTTTACTACAAGAAAGTGCGATTCCAGACCTGAGATAGGAAGGAACTCATGACGTCAGCAGGCTGTCGAAGATCAAGTTTTAATGTTGGAGGGATGGAGTGGGTCCCCCCCCCCCCCCCGATGTTTATGCAGGATCAGGTCAAAATGTCGTAAAACAAGTTTTAAGCCCTAGTTTTTAGGTGATCTGAACCCCCTCACCCTCCCTCCCCCATTAAAAAAATTCTTTCAAGTTTCTTGGAGACAAGTACAACACTCGGTTTACAAAGAAAAGAGGAAAACAAACGAAACAGCGTAAATGATACCCTAGAAATAACGTAGTATAGTAAGCCACCTTTATGCATTTGCGTTTCGTTGGAGTGGCATGACCCGGATTCGAACTGGCAACCCAAATAGTCCCCGGATCAGTGACATAGCAGCGCCTTTATCGCTACGGCCATTCCTCCAATGCCATAAAGATGACTCATTGAAACCATTATTAAGGTCACAGCGGGGCTCCACTCGACCGAGATTGCTTGAGGCCAAAGGCAATGGAGAAAGTAGACAGATAAGTACAAACACTCAACGAAGGATTAAATAAATATACGGAAATCGCTGTAAAATATATATTTATAGGGCAGTGACACGACGTAGTATTATTGTGTGTAACTCCATGGTGGAGCCAGTAACTGGGTTTGCTGCAAGGTGCACTGGAGGACCGAAAAGAAGGTCGTCTTATTGAAGCCAATGCTATTAGACTGGATTTCTTAAGCCTATAACGCGCGATTTTTGTTGCTGGAGAAAACAACGTTCTTTTAAGCCTAATAAATCCGCTCTGAAAGCACGGTCTTGACTAGAAGTGCCGTTGTTTTCCGTAACATTTTAATCCAGTGCACCTTGTAGCTATTACCTCCAAATGATGTTACGTAGCCAAAATGACGTCACATGACGCTGCTCTGTACAGGAAAGAGGCAAACCAGCAAATTATTTCTAGTGTATGACTTTTGCCGATTGGCTTGTTGTTCTTTTTTCCTTTATATATAATTTCCAGCGATTTGTATTTATGTATTTAACACTGAGTTTGTTCCCTGAACCTTACCACATGTCTTACTCGGATGTCGTTGTTACTCTGACAGCACACTGGCAATGCACAAACTGAACCCAAAGTACATAGTTAGTGCACAGTTCGTACGTAGGAAAAGTTGGTATACTGCATGTGTAAGCTGCCATCAGCGGTTAGTTTCCTCGGAGTATTGAGCAAATAAAATCACGTTACGTAAGTCACAATCTACAAAGAGTGGGGGGGGGCCGAATCAAAAACACACTTGTTGAATTCATAGCCCACCATTGCTTGAAGCAGCAATACCGTTTAAAAGGCAGTAGAATGATACCACCCAAAACCAAAACTGGTAGAAAAACCCGCCAAGTTTCCAAAAACGATCGGCCTTTGAAGGTAGTGATATCATTCCACCAGGAAAAGGCCGCCAAGGTTAATCCTATTAGCCAAGTTAATCGCACCTACTAATAGTTCGAAAGTTAAATGAAAACTTGAAGATTGCTACCGTGTAGCAATGTTCTAGTTTTCATTTAACTTTCGAACTATTAGTAAGTGCGATTAACTTGACTAATAGGATTAACCTTGGAGGCCTTTCCCGGGTGGAATGATATCACTACCTTCAAACGCCGATCATTTTTGGAAACTTGGCGGGTTTAGAATCAGTTAGAAACTAAAGGAGCTATTTTAAATACCCGTCTTTGAGGTTTCGACATCTATAGTATACAGAAGAAATAACTCCGTATTAGCACTGAACTGCGACCTAGCTAAACGCCGCGCAATTTAGCCTCAATCACGCCCCCCTCCGCCACTCACACATATTAGCTACAAACCTCGAATCTGGAACCAGACGTCTATTGTCTGCGCGGCGTATCTTGAGTTCTGCAGTATTTTTTGAGCGGCTACATCTTCCTGGAAGGGGCGGTTTTAATCAATGGCCGCCACTGTGTTTGTAACCGTCTTGGATATCGACAGGGCACTCTGGTACCAAAAATGTACAATCGATTATCTGTGCTCATGCTGTGGCGAACTCAAGACAGGCCGCGGATACTGGCTAGCTGCAAGAGGCACCGGCGGTAACATTTAAACATCGTTTTTACTCAAGCTAAGAGAGCGGATTTCTTACGCCTAAAAAACGTTGTTTTGTCCAATCCATTATGCCTCAAAAAGTAATTATATTAAGGTTGTAAATCAGAAGAATTTTTCCACTTGCTGAAAATTTCGAACTGCTACCAACAAATTGAAAAAAAAAATTGAAGAATTTTAGAACCAAGAAATTTGCTCTCACAGCACTAGGGTTGACAAACTACGCTAATGTTTTTACCTCTACTTACATGAATTCAGTGTCCCTGGCATCTAGCTCAACGGCTGGTCCCAGATATGAACTTCGTAGGGAATAAAACGTTATCATCTTTGCTCTGTGGTATAAGCTACTCGCCAGCCAAAATGCCAGATTCGTGAGATACACCTGACGCACGCTAAAAGTTTTTACATTTTTAAATTGATAATTTTTGATTTTAAAACTTTTAATTTTTTTAAATTTCAGATTTTTGTAATTTTTATTTTTTTGTAATTTTTCCATTTTTTTTATTTCAGTATTTATTATTTGATTATTTTGCTCAGTCCGCAATTACTTTGCCGGCGAAGCAACGAAATTTTTTAAATAGGTGCTGTACTTCCACTTACAGGGAATTTTTCCATTTTTAGGGGGAAAATGCTCTTCAAATGCAACAAAAAAATTTTATACAGTGAAAAAGGGGAAAAATGGGGGGAAATTATGTGTTTTAATTTGCAAGTTGCGGTTTCCTCTAGTGCCGTACGATTTTCCCATTTTCTCGAAACTTCCGTAAGCTCGCCCTATTCTACTCCCAACCCCAATTTACAAGTTGGTTAGTGTTTATCCGTCGTCTGTTGCTGGCTTAATAAGACTAAAGTCACGAAAATTATGGGATTACTAATTTTTACAGGTCCATCCATTACTCTTCACTTCTAGCAGGAACGGCAGAACGACTAAGTTTGAATTTTATTTTCAATTTGCGTCAATAGGTGGCGTTCCTGTGCCATCAAAACGGGCCCATAACCTTTTAAAACTTAGGAAAGTATTAAAAATCAGTGTAAGGGAAGTAGAAAAAGCAAATTTTGTTTTGACTCGGGGAAATTTCTGTAAGTAAGAAGTGGAAGCCGTGAATAGGTGTGCCCTGATAGACACAGTCCAGCAAGTCTTGTAACACGAGAAAACGTTTTTAATTTTCGACTCTGTTTCGAACCTTCGATCACAATCTAAAAACGCTCAGGGCAACCAGTGCCAGTCAACTTGTCGGGCGCCATCTTGAAAAAATTTCTCCACGATGGCGCTTCACAAGTTGGCTGGCACTGGCTGCCCTGCGCGTTTTTAGATTTTGTTTTGTTCATTTTGTGATCAAGACTCGTCAAACTAGAGTCGAAAATTAGAACGGTTTTCTGTGTTACATGGCTTTCTGGACTGTGTCTGTCAGGGAAAACCTATTTTAAAAAAATATTTATTTCTTATTTTAAATGTTTTTATTTTTTATTTCAGTTTCAAAATGTTTTCGATTTAAGATTGAAAAAATTTATGTTTGCGTTTCTAAATTTTAAATTTTTTTAATTTTAAAATTTTAACTGTTTAATCTCAATTTTCTTTTGGTAAATTTGTAAAATGTAGCATGTGTACGTAAAAAAAAATTAGCAAACCGTTTTTCGGGGCAAGTGAAACTAAGCTTGTTGTAGCGAAACTTAAATTTACTCGTCTGGGGGGTAGTGTAAGTGAATGTACGGGCCGAGTATGCGTACAAAGGCTATCGTGCACTACTGAATTGACTAGAGCTTGCGAGTCGTCTTTTTTGATCTGTACACAATGTTGTTTGCTTAACTCTCCTCGACACCTAAAGTCAACCTCACATTACTTTTTTTGGCAATCTGACCTTCGTGGTGGTTCGTTTTGTAAGCCACAACAAATAAAAAAATTAAAAAAGATAAGTGTAGAAATTCATCGAGTAAAAGCAGTGGGTCCAGAACAGAACCCTGGGGCACACCTAACTTAGTAACGGCTAGGACAACTAAATTCGAAATCCTACTAGAACAGCTAACGAAACCAGGAAAACAAAAAGAATTCCTTTTGAGTGAACGAGGAGTGATAGTGTGGGAACCCGGCTCCCGATACAATTTTTAAAAGGATTGGCGGGAAGTTTCATATCAAAGTAGGGGATCGGTTATTATTTATGGCAAGAGAGCCAGGAGGAAATGAAAATGTGACCACCAAATTTTCGAAGCCCCCCCCCCTTCGGGACCCTGAAAAAATCTTGATTCCCCCCACTCAAGATCAAAAAATAATGACCCCGCCCCCTCCTCCTCAAAAAAATAGCGCTTTTCGTATGCCTATTGAGACAGTCTGCGGATGATTTCCTGTAGCCAAAATTAGTGCTAGAGCCAAATTAAGTAAGTAGCACTCCACACCGACAAGTTATACCACTAGTTGTAAGGAATACATCACTGTTTTTAACGAAGAGACACGTTGGGTTAAAAATGTTCTACAAAACTCAGATTTTCGTTACACCCATCTTGTATCAAGTTTCATGCAATACATATATGATGAACGTACTGTTTGCTTGTAATGCCCACATCCGTAACATAGTCAGCACCTGATAGACGAAGAAAGCAAGAAACCTGCTTTTCTACACAGGTTATTGAAAAAAAAACTATATTTGTAGTATTGGTACCACTAGCTTCAAAACCTTACACCATAGGAGTCGGGCAGGGCGGAAGGGGAGAAGCTGAGGCGTGTTCAGAAATTTTGACTGCTGACAAAAATGACTTTTTCTTTCAGTTTGGTCAGTGATTTTTGTGACCCTCCCCCCCCCTCTTGACGGAATCTGAAAAATGTATGACCCTCCCCCCCACCCAAGAGAGTCCAAAAAATTCATCACCCCACCCCTCCGGTGCCCCCCCCACTCCCCCCGGCGATAAATAATGACTGGTCCCTAGCCGAGTTGGAAAATTAATCGGTGTAAGGAACCTCTGATGCTGGCTCGAGTATTGGCAGCGGCAGAATTTTTATTTGCACTTTACAGGTTATAGTCGAGATTATCACGTCATCCGTCGGAACACTAATCAGAATTCTTTACTTCTTGTTACTAAGGATATTTATGTACTCCTGCCGAAATCCATTTGAAGCAAAAGTGTCCCTCATAGGTGAGGGGGAGTGTCCCTCATTATTTTCGGTTTGCTCTTTTTCCGTTTTTCAACTTCGGTGGCATACGCCAAGTCCCCATTCTTCAGCCACTCCTTTTCACATATCAATGATAAGGATATTTATACATTCCTGCTGTAACCCACTTGAAGCAAAAGTGTCCATCATAGGTGAGGGAAGTGTCCCTCATTGTTTTCGGTTTTTGTTATCAATAAGGTTATTTATATATTTCTGCTGAAACCCATTTGATGCAAAATGTCCCTCATTTTTTTGGTTTGCCCCTTTTTTCACTTTCAACTTCTGTGGCATACCCCAAGTCTCTGTTCTTCAGCCACTCCTTTTCACATATCATCAATGGTAAGGATATTTATATATTTCTTCTGAAACCCATTTGAAGCAAAAGTGTCCCTCATTTTTTTGGTTTATCCCTTTTTTCACTTCTTTCATCTTCTGTGGTATACCCCAAGACTCCGTTCTTCAGCCGCTCCTTTTCACATATCCATCAACGGTAAGTTGCATGACATCTCCGTTGTGGATTCGGCAAAAACCACACGCCGACACGCAGTGACGAAATAATTGATTCAACAGCGCAAATCGGCGTTGGCCTCTCAGTCCCCGGAGTAAGCACGTCATACGCCAGATGACGACCGCATTTGTATGCACGAGAACTGCTACGAGGGTACAAAAATCTCAGAGATGCAATGAATGAACGTGCGTTTAGTGAGTGAATCACGGGGTTTCGATGTCCATTTTAATTTTGAGCTAACGAGATCAGATCGTGGTCTGGTGATGTTGCCGGACAGTGTCCGACCGTCCGTGCTTAACGTGCCAGCCTGCGCGTGCGTGCATGCGGTGAATCATGGGCTCATTGGTCAAGCTGGGAAGGGGGAGGACGAGGGACTTGAACTTCATTAGATCTGGAAAAGGGTTAATTGCGATGCGAGGTAGTGTAGAGCGGAATTCCCTCGTGTCTGCGATTGTTTGGTCGAAGGGGTACCCGCTGGAGGTGCGGAGGAGGGGGTTGAGGGATTGGAGGAGGGCTGCGGATGGAATGATGGGGGCAGTGTCGACATTTTGAATCATCAAACGTGCTGTAATGATCTGATATGAAGGCATAACCAACGATTATTTTGGCCATTTTTTCCCGATCTTGGTGTCTTTGCATGTCGGAATGCTTCGAGGTGTATGGATATCAAGTGGACCTCAACATTTGCATTTGTGATCGCTTCGAAATATCGAAATTCTTTTTAATATGTCATGTAATTCTAATTAAAATCGCAATTTGCCCTTTTTCCGTTTTTCAACTTCTGTGGTATACCCCAAGTCCCCGTTCTTCAGCCACTCCTTTTCACATATCATCAGTGATAGGGTATTTATACATTTCTGATGAAACCCATTTGAAGCAAAAGTGTCCCTCGTAGGTGAGGGGGAGTGTCCCTCATTATTTTCGGTTTACCCTTTTTCCGTTCAAAGTTTTCAAAAGACCACCACATGATATTTGGAATTTAAATAAAACTGGTGAAATTAAAAATCAAACTCCCAAGTGACAATTAAAAACGAATCTAATTATTCGATTTAGAAAATCTGCCGTAAAAAAAACCTAATATAAAACAAAATGTAATTTTGTGAAACCATGAGCGTATGAATTGTTTGTGGTTGTCCTTCTTACATTTATTTATTTTTTATTTATTTATTAAGCCGTCTGTGTTAGTTTACTTGCTGAAACTTCCACCAACCACAAGAGTTGTTTTCTTAACAACAATAAATAAAATAAAGAATATTTATAGAAATTCATCGAGTAAAAGAAGTGGTGTCAGAACAGAACCCTGGGGCACACCCAAGGGCATCTAAAGGGAGCGGGAATGGAGGACGACGATGACCTAGCGCCATTGTCAAAATTGGGAAGAAGCGTAAAAACAGGACTTCAGGTCAGATGGGGTTTTGGGGGGGGGGGGGGGGGGCAGGCATAGTGACTAACTTGTGTGTTAAATTGAAAAAAAAATGCATAGAATTTCGGTTGTGCAAGCAACGTTGCTATCAAGCATACTGAAATGAAAACAGGGTCGGCTTTTCAGGATGACCATTATGTCAGTCAATATGATTCACCTCCAGGGACCGTTTGATCACTGCGATCCAGGCCGTCATTGGACTACTGTTTACTTCCCGTACATTGCCATCATTGATCAAAGTGACTAATTAAGGGACCATGACAGGTAAACCATCCGCACTTTCTGTTTAACAGGTTTTGACCTGACCCCCACCCACCTTAAAAATAAAGGAAATTACTGAAAGTAGGCAGGCGTACGTAAAAGGAAAGTTGAGTTAAAATCCTTTGAAATATTTTTAATTTAGAAAAATGCAAATAAACGTATATAGAGGTCAGAAAGCATTGCGGGAAAAATTTTCAGGACAGCATGCTTCTCGAAGGGGATGGGGTGGGGAGAGTTTTGAGTCACATGATGTGCTGATACTGCTACCAGCATGAACATGAACTTGCCTGGTAAAGTCTAATAGAAGTGAGTGATTATTAGAAAGAGAGGATCATTAGCAGTGTGGAGGGGGGGGGGATTTTGGTCGCAGGATGCGCTGATTGAGTGAGCGACGCGAACGAAGGTCTGCGTTTGCTAGCCAGTGTGCGCAGCAATTTTAAGAAACTTAATTCGGTCAAACACGGATACTCACATGAGCTGCCATACCTAAGAAGTGTAGCGAACAGCGCATTCAACACGGTAGTATATTATTACGACCTCGCTCTGATCGACCTGTCCTTAACATCGTGCATTGCAGTATAATCCGAAACATCGAATATAATCGTATTTCTGTGTGCCCTTTGTTGGCTGTCCTGTCGTGCGTTCATGTTTCGGGGCTTTTTTCGTAATACTTCACATGGTGGCACCATGCCGCGTATAGTTATTATGTGAATATGTGAAGGCAAACGAAGCAGTGCTACATAAAAATATACAAACAACGTTTCGAAAATTGTCAATTTTCGTCTTCAGGTTAGCAATAAAATTAAAGCATGACAAAAGCCACTAAGTCAACCTATATTAAAAGCATAAAACAGACATTTAAAACGGATAAAAACCACCAATTTCTACCCTCAAGGTCGTTGCTTTTCGGCTGCCATTTCTGCCGCTTTTGAGGGTAGAAATTGGTGGTTTTTATCCGTTTTAAATGTCTGTTTTATGCTTTTAATATAGGTTGACTTAGTGGCTTTTGCCATGCTTTAATTTTATTGCTAACCTGAAGACGAAAATTGATAATTTTTGAAACGTTGTTTGTATATTTTTATGTAGCACTGCTTGGTTTGTCTTCACATAATCTATTACCGTGCTTGTTACTCCATTGCGTATAGTTAGGCGTAGGCCTATTTTTTCGTTCGCTGAATTTATGAACTCTTTGTTTTTTACATATTCGCCATGTCTCATCTTTTTTTTTTTTTAGATAAGTCTGTTCAAGGTGGCGATAGGGGGGGGGGGGGGGAAGGGGGCGAGGTAGGCCTAATGATAGACATTTTAGAAGTTACCATTTCAAATTTCTTCAGTGGCTCGAGCTTAGTCGACGAACCGCACGTCTTATTTTTTGTAGAAATTACCGTAATTTACGACATGAGGGAGATGCGCTGCAAACTGCCTTGCTGCTACCATCCCCCCACCCCAACCGCCCCCCTTCCCCGGTCCGGTCCGGTCCGGTCCACCGACCAGTCCCTTCCCTGACCGCGTCCAGCTTCATTACATCCACCGCCACGAGAAAGGGTTAATTTGCTACCGGGCAGCTCCAAAGGAAATCCCTCGTGTGAGTCTTTGTTTGTTACCACGTCTGTGCAAAGACATACATCAGCACACATGGCAAAGTTTTACCGCGTTGTTATTGTTGTTTCTGCCCTTCGTGGCTTGGCTATCCCCTCTCCCTCCCCCCCCCCCGGCCCACCTCATCCCTCCAAACCCCATTGGTCCCCTCCAGGTCTCTGTCGTGTCCACTACACCGAGCGAGGAGAGGACGAAATATGCAAGTTAATGGGAGTATGATTCATCAAATTTGAAATGTCCCAGTGCCTTACAGGCAAGGTCTGCGGTAAAGCGTGGCCTGTTCTTCAAAATGAGGATATGCGTCACCTGTCAGCGCCAGAAATGTTCTCTCATCTCTTTACATTTTCTATGAGAATTTAGTTTAAAGATGGGTGATCAGCAGAAATTGTTTGAGGGTGGGGGGGGGGGAGTGCAGATGGTAGGTTTACGCCCATTTCCCCCCACCTCCTTCATGAGGTAACTACTGCTAATTTGGTGCTACATTTCTGGCGGTAAATAAATTCAAGTGAACAAGCAAAAATCCAAACATCTAAAAAATAAAAAACCTGGTAGAAGCTGTCAATTTAATACGGTCAGGTGTTTTAAAATAAGTTTTGATTCTCTGATGAAGATATCGCCGATTTTATGTATCTATGGTACCGAAATATTAATTTTTTTTTTATCTCGCATGTGTTTTTGGATTACTAGGACAGTGTTTTTATTTCGCATGGGCTTTTGGCTTAGTTCTCAAGATACCCTTCTAAACTAGGGCAGTGTTTTATCTCGCATTTCTTTTAAGCTTAGCTCCGAAGATACCCTTCTAAACTAGGACAATGTTTTTATCGTGCATGTGCTTTTGACTCAGTTCTCAAGATACCCTTCTGAACTAGTGTTTTTATGTGTTTTTATCGTGCATGTGCTTTTGACTTAGTCCTCAAGATACCTTTCTAAAGTAGGACAGTGTTTTATCTCGCATGTGCTTTTCGATTAGTTCTCAAGAAACATTTCTATACTTGGTCAGTGTTTTTATCTTACATGTGCTTTTATTCTCAAGATATCCTTCTGTACTAGGAGACTGTTTTTATCTCGCACGTACTTTTGCTTATTTCGCAAGATACCCTTCTAAACTAGGACAGTGTTTTTATCTTGGGTGTGCTTTTTGGCTAAGTTCTCAAGACACCCTTCTATACTTGGACAGTGTTTTTATGTCACATGTGCTTTTGGCTTAGTTCTCAAGATACCATTCTGTACTAGGACAGTGTTTTTATCTCGTACGTACTTTTGCTTTTTTCTCAAGATACCCTTTTAAACTAGGATCGTGCATGTGCTTTTGGCTTAGTTCTCAAGGCACCCTTCTACACTTCGACAGTGTTTGTATCTCGCATGTGCTTTTGGCTAAGTTCTCAAGATACCCTTCTATACTAGGACGTACGTCTACGCAAGAATGTTACCAAGACACCTTATACTAAAAGTGAATTTTCTGGGCTTACCTGAGAACTTACCCGAGTAATGATTTGGGGATTTCCTATTTGTCGTCTATTCAAAGTCTACTCAACGTTGTCAATCTCAAAGTCCACAATCTCAAAACTCAACAAATGCTTGTGGGTACGTAAAGCACATTCCTCGTATTCCGTGTTGCAAATTAACGTATTCTTAGGACGTATTTACGCACTGGTCTCGCTTTGCGTAATCGCTGCCAGAAGATTGAAATCCTCAGAAATGTTCTGGGTGTTGATGTTTCGGGGTCTACCAGCACGCGTTGAAAACAATCGATAATGAGAGTTCGGAAGCCACTGGGGAAATTGTTTTGTCAGAAGGAATTTGTTATCGTATTGTCACGGATTATACGACTGCAAGCCCTTACCCAAACTATGTCAGGGATGGCTTCAGCATTGTTGTCATGGTAACGACAACATTGGCATCAAGACTAAATTCGGGCAGCCGGAATTGCGAAGCTTCATCGGTGCGGAAGTAGACCCGTCAAGTATTTTTTTTGCGATTTCATAATATTTCTTCATTTCTACCAAAAGTGTTAAATCCAGCTTATTTAAAAAAAAATAATAAAATAGTTGATAATTGCCTCGTATAGACTGCTTGTGCGTCGCAAATAAAGTAACGCGTGTAGGAATATTACAATTCTTTTGTACTGCGTAATCAGGATTTACTTTATACCCAAACGCACATATTTAATTTCAATTCCCGTCAATCAAGACGTTGGGCTTGCATGCCGTCAATTTATTGTATCACCTGGTTCAATCAACTCCAATTGAAAAGAACACCCGAGAAATGGAGAGTTGAAATCTGGCTTTACGTTGCGACAACAAAACGAAAGAGGGGGGTGGGGGTTATGGTGGGAGTCGGTTGGGGGGGGCGCGAAGGAAATCTTGGCTGAGTTTGCAGATTGGAAATTAATTGCTGCCGACACACAATGCCTTTTCGTTGCTAAGAACTCGGACTTTTCTCTTCCCGCACTCTCGTCAATGGGCGACGAGGACTGTAAATGATATCCTATGGCTTTATTCGGTGTTGAGTTGCAACAACAAGCCAACCCCAAGTCTTTTATTGAAGCCTTCTTTTTCCGTCGACGCGTTTAAAACCCGAAACTAGCGGCTTTACGTCGGGAGTTGGCGGAGAGGAGCCTGAGGTTGGCGAATTCCCATTTTAAAAGTGTATACATTAAAAGAGAGAGAGAGAGCTGTAGTTGCACAGATAGGCCGAGTGGTGGCGCTGGCTTTCATCCTCGAACAATGGCGACATTATCGACAAGGACGCGGACGAGTCGCTAGCTCGGAACGTGGAAGAGTTGGGGAGAGGGGGGGGGAGGGCTTTACGGGAAGTGGGGGAAGGGCTAAACTGGAATGCACGGTAAAGATACCACCAACGCCCTCAAACGCTTACTGCCCTGAGCGGTCTGTTCCATGATTTTGAGGCTTTAAAACCCAGTGATCTTTAAACATTTTGTGTGGATTGAAACGGAAGGCTTGACGTGCAAGAAGAACTGACGAACTCACTGATCTTGATTAGAAACACCCGGTCAGGCCTCGGGATAGTCTCGGAAAAAATCAAGCGGGCATCATTATTGTAATACAAAAACTTGTCACTGAACTTGATTAGAAACGCCCAGAGTAGGACTCTGTGTGATCTCAGAACAAACAAACATGGGTCATTTTAAGTAGGACCTCTCCACAGGAGGAGAAATCCTTAACTCGCCTCGATTAGTCTCAGAACTTACACAGGACTTGGGGTAGTCTCAGGACCAAGATACGTGCACCATTTCCAATAAGAAACTTTTAACAACTAATAAAAACTTAATTCACTGATCTTGATTAGAAACGTATGGACAACAGCAGGATAGTCTCGGACCAAATGAGCATTCATCGTTTTAATAAGTCCCTTTCCACGTGAAAACAACACCTTCACTCACTGGTCTCTATTAGAAATTTCTGTACGGGACTCAGGATGGTCTTAGAACAAATCGATTTGCATCATTTTGTATAAGACCTCTTCCACATGAAACTAAACCGTCACCGGTCTCATTAGAAACTTCTTGACATGTCTTATTTTAGTCTCAGAACAAGTAAACGTGCATAATTTTAAATAAGAAACCTTCACAGGAGAACAAAACCTTAATTCACTGGTCTCGATTAGAAACATTCGGACAAGACTCAGATTAGTCACAAACCAAATAAACATGCACCATTTTAAATTGGATCATTTCACATTCGAACAAACCTTAATTCACTGGTCTCGATAGAAACATTCGGACAAGACTCAGATTAGTCACAAACCAAATAAACATGCACCATTTTAAATTAGATCATTTCACATTCGAACAAACCTTAATTCACTGGTCTCAATGGGAAACATTCATTTCTTGAATTTATTTTCCACGCAGTGCTAAAGCATTTCGCTAAAAGGCTGTTTGTTTTCCCTACAATTCAGCTGTCATTTCATGCAGTGCTAAATGCAGCCATGCAGCAACAAGATGGCCGCGTCCCATTGATAAAAAAATTGGATCATCTACAGCAAATACGGCCATGTTTTTAAACTTATGGTGGATTTAGATGAAACCACAAAGCTTCAGGTAGGTGAAGTACAACCATAAAATTCTATTGATTCATTTCGACTGCCAATAAAACTTTCACGATAACGTTTTTACAGCGAGTTGAACGATTGCGACAATCGCACCGGAGATGGAAGCGGTCATTTTTGTTTTGGCGACCTGTTTGATAGCTCTCTGTGTACTAATCTACCAGGGGGCTGTTTCTTTTGGTCTGCTATTGCTAGTGACGTTTGCGTGACGTAGGTATTTAGCAAAGTTCTGCAGCTGCTGCACGGAATATAAACGCACGGATCGCATCGGAGCAAAGGAGCATCCATCATTTTAAATTATAAGTCTCCTTCCAAATGCATTCACAACTTCACCCTGCCCCTACCACAACAGAACCTGAGAGGACTGGACAGCATCCGCGTCCTGGTCAGAGTTCCGACTTGTGTCTCTACCCCGACCCTGTCCGTAAGACACGAGACTCACACCCGGGCTTTAGTACGACATTCCAATGCCGTCACTGCTAGTGGACAGTAATGGGTTGGGGGGGGGGGGGGAGAGGAGAAGAAATAACAGACAACAGTAGTCACGAAAAATTCGTGGACAGAGTTGATGAGATTTTATACTCTGTAAAAAAAGGATTGGCTTGAGTCATATTGTTAGCATGAATACGGTTTAATGCATTGTTATAAGCTGGAGTTCAGCTTAGCTATTGTGAAGCTGTTTAGAGGATATAGCATGAAGTTGAGGATACATATAGTGGTCCACGAATCGGCAACATTGTTGGACAGTCTTGCTTCACGGTGAGAGCAATTAATTCTTGGAACGCACTTCCAGAAAGTGTTGTGACAGCACCTTCAGCCAGCAGTTGGAAGAGACAATACGATCTGACTCACTGTTAAAAGTGTTTTTGTTGCATATCTTGTTGTGAACCGGTTACATAAGCCTGCTTTCTTCCGATGTTAATTTAATTTAATTTAATTGTACTCTTGGGATGTTACAGCACGTGAAATCTAACATGTTCATAGTATACAGGGTGGTCCACAAAAAAACTGACGACCCAACATTTTCTAAGTTCAACTTTTCTAGTCAGCACCCCTCGGAACCAGGATAGGGCAGAAATCAAATCTAATGAAACGGGAAGATTTCTGTCCTCTCCTGGTTCTGAGGGGTGCTAACTAGAACAGTTGGCCGTAGAAAATCTTGGGTCGTCTGATTTGTGGACTACCCTGTATACAGGGTGGTCAACAAAAAACTGACGACCCAACAAAGTCCAATTTTTCTAGTTAGCAACCCTCAGAATCAGGATAGTACAGAAATGAAAGCTAATGAAACTGGAAGATTTCTGTCCTCTCCTGGTTCTGAGAGGTGCTAACTAGAAAAGTTGGACTTTGTTGGGTCGTCAGTTTTTTTTTTGTGGACCACCCTGTATTCAAAGTGGGCAAAACGTGAGAAGCCATTAGGCTTTATGCAGGCCCAGGAATATAGCAAATAAACAGGGATCGATGTTACAAGGTACCTGTGACTGGTGTGAAGCTTATTTCACGGTCCATGAGCCTCACATACGTAATCGTATAGTTTGTAAGATTCTTTTAGTTCTCACAGAACATTGCTGTACACAAAAATTATAATGCACCAGACTAGAAACCGGAGTTCGGCACCTGTAGTAGCTTTCATTTTCAAACTAATTAGGAATTCAATATTAGAATTAGTCTTAATATTGTTACCAGCTTTTTATTGTTATTCGCTTTAACCCCTTCCACGCCAAGAAATACGCCTACACACAAAATGAAAATAAGTATGGCCAGTGGCGAAACACGAACTTCATGACGGATTTCTGGAAACCCGAGCGAAGCGAGCCAAGCACAGCCGAATTATTTAAGACCTCGTCTACAAGCCTAGAAAATATGAGATCGAATTCATCACCGACCTACATTTTTATGAGTTTTTGTTAAGGAATTCCCATCTTGGCATCCATCAAGGGTGGGGTGGGTTAATTACAAACTTTTTTGCAAACAAACTTTTACAAATTACGAAAGTCAATCAAGCATTTTTTCGTATCGATGAGGAAAAACTGAACCAAAGTCCGGCTTTCAAGCTCGTATGCGAAAGTATTTGTTTTAGGTTTTCTAGCATCACGGTGTTACCTGCATGCGTTAAGTTGGGGCTCGTACCCCAAACGTGGTCTGTGGACTATTGTTTAAGAAGTGTAGGCCACTGAAATTTGCAGGGATGGCCCCTAATACCTTTACACCTAGGCTGTGTCAGTGTGGCTCAGCGGTAGGACTTTGGCCTTTGCTTTCAAAGATCGTGGGTTCAATTTCCCACTCACGCAGTCTGACATTTAATTCCAAAAGGCAACGTAAATAGGTTTGTTTGCAGCTGCATATTTATTTGTTTACTCCTACACGTCACCATGAAATAATTGTAATTTTAGCCGATGTCACTGTAGCATAGGAAGTAATTTCTTTCCTATGACACAGGATGGTTTTTTAAATCACAAGAACCCTTGATACCCTTCAGCCACGTTTTAAAAGGAAGTATATGACGATGTACCACAATGGTTGATGGTTTTGTCATGCCGTATGAAACGACTGCTTTAAACCTGTAAACGAATTACAGGAAGTGACGAAATTTTCAGTTTTAGTTCAAAGATTCTGCCTAACTTGTAGTAAAGGGTATTTCTAATGCACGAATAAAACCCAACAGAAAATAAAATAAGAAGTTTAGATCCATAGTGCGTGTTTTATTAATACATGTTTGTTTTAAAATTTTCTACTCTTAGTTCGCCCTGAAGTGTGTGTTTCGTTAATAAATGTTTATTTTAAAGTTCTCTACTCTTAGCTCACCCCGCAGTGTGTGTTTCATTATTAAATGTTTATTTTAAAGTTCCCTATTTTTAATTCACTATTTGTCAAGGGTTGAGCAGGAACGAAAGACTCAGGGACGTGCACAGGCTCCCGAAAGGGCAGGGGCAAACTTTTTTCTGGGAGCCCTTTTTTTTTTGTGTTTTAACCTTTTTTTACCCTTCTTTTATGGGACTTAAACCATTTCTGCCCCTCTTTGCACCACTTTCTTATCCGGTATTGTTCTTTTTTTGCGTTTTTTAGGCTCTTTTACACCACCACTCCACCCAAAAAGGGCAATTTTTTCAGAAAAAAGGAGCACTTTGCCGTATCAGAAAATACTAAATATAACCCCTGAGGCACTCTGGGAGAGCAGCTAAATTAGTAGTTCTCTTCAGAGCATGGTTATATAGGAGGATTCCTAAGTTCCAAATTCTTCTAAATATATCCTCAGCGTGATAAGTAAAAACTAAGTTTTTTTTAATTTTTGACTTCTTCGATTTGTCAGTTTGCAACTAAATCACACTTTTGGAAACGGTTGAAAGCAGTATTACAGAAGGATGCAGATAGAAATCCCTTTAAGCAGAATTGAAACACAGTTTCCCAAGACCGTTCCTCGTAACGGCATAGGAACAGTGCTTCTTCAGTCGGTGTCGTTGTCCAGTAATAAGCAGCCCATTTCCACCAAACCAGCTCCTCAACACTCTGCTACCATTTTCGGCCGGCACCATTCTCGCCGCTAGTTCGGAGGCCAGGCCACTTGCACCGAGTAACCTTATTTGGCACCGCCAGAATGGAAACCAAACCACAAGGATGGATACACGGCGGAATCTCATTTGTTGTCGAGCCCCAGACAACGATGGGTTTCGGTAACCTAATCATGCCGTGTAGTTAGCAATTTGCACTTGGCGGCTGGACTAGACGCCATTGTCAAAGAGACTCTGGGATTGAGTCGGCAGTAGGGCTAACGCTCAATCAGATTACTAGTATATATAGCGCTCTTCTTATCCACAAGGGGCCCCTCTTTGATGGAGAGGGAACTTCTTTACGGGCCCTCTCAACAAATTAGCTGATTGTTATTATGGAAGAAGGGCCCCTTTTGACAAAAAACCTAAGTTAGATCAGTGTTCTGAACCAGTATTAGATTGCGGTGGCTTGCTTGAAACGTTTGATCCCATCCGCACCCAATCGATGCAATTCGATTCGCTTTTCAACAAACAGGGTTGTCTCGTATTTATGTCAGACAAGTATGCAGATAACCTATCTACAATTGTTTAATTTTGAAGTAAAATAATGTATAACATTTTACATCTGGGAGTGTTGGTGCTAAGGTTTGTGCCTACAAGACATTCGTGCGACCTTTGCTGGAGTATGCTAGCCCCCGTGTGGTCCCCGTACTTGCTGATGAATATTGACAGGCTGGAGTCGGCCAGCGAAGGTTCACGAAAAGTATTTCCACTAATCGGAAGCTTCCTTCGAATGAACGATTAAGGAAACTCGATTTGGAACCACTGAACTTCGACGATTAATTGCTGATTTGGTCCTCACTTTGACAATTCTGAGGGGTTTCGTCCCCGTGGGTATCCCATTGTTTGAGCTTAATAATGTGGCATCGACTAGGGGACACTCACGTAAGTTACGTCTTTTGGGATCCAACCTGGACTACTGTAGATTTTTTTTTCTCTTCGGTTGTGCCAGCTTGGGATTCCCTCGCTGAGGGGGTTGTTGGGTCTAACACCGTCGCTGGCTTTAAACGTGGGTTAAATTCGCTGTCTTTTGCCCAATTTTTGCGTAGAACTTATTAGCTGTTGGTGTTGCGATGCAATAGGTTCCCATTACATATGGAACTTTAGTTTAGGATTGGTGTCAGTGGTTGTAGTTACCCTTCCATTTCCCTAACCACTGTTGTGTGGTTATTAAATTAACTATTATTACATTATTATTATTAATAATGTCAATGTGTCATTTGGCACAACACACTTTCACGTTAACAGGCCGTGGTGCATTATGCTGGAGAACCATATGTCCCCTTTTTTTAATATGTGTAATTGTGCCTATGTACTCGAAATCACGTCTCCAAAATCCACTCTGACCAAAAAACAATTTTTTGAACCGGAATTTTTCAGCTCCCAAACACCTAGCTAGCATTTTGCAATTAATTATCAAGTTTTCCACAGAATCGACCGATCATTTCATATTTTTCTTTTAAATCTGTACCTACAGCAGCAAATGTGATGCTTGCCCAACCTAACCATACTTATGGCATGAAACAGGAGAAATCATCAGTGTTGATTAAAGGTGGCAACATTTGCTCTTTATCGATGCGGTAGCTTTGAACGTTCACTGATACCTTCTCCACTCGTGTGACGGGGACATTACTTCCAAAGTGTGGCTTTATTTGGCATTTCTAGCTATGCTTTGGAATACACTCGCTAATGCAAGTTAGACAAGGAAAAAGCCATGCTTAAATCAGTAGAACTGATATTGAAAGCACCGTTTAAGTTACAATAAGTGGCAATGAGATCACCATGGAGTTGCCTAATTGCTGGCAACACCATTTCCTTGTCTAACACAAATTAGACAAGTGAAAAAGCCATGCCTAAATCAATATGTCTGATATTGAAAGCACCATTTAAGAATTGGTAAGTGGCAATGAGATTACCATGGTGTTGCCTAATTCAAGTAACTCAATGGGAAATCCATGTCCTTATATAATACAAATTAGACAAGGGAAAAAGCCAATACAAATTAGAACAGAGAAAAAGCCATACTTAAATCAATAGGTCTGATATTGAAAGCACTATTTAAGATTTGATAAGTGCCAATGAGATCACCAAGGAGTTGCTTAATTGCTGGCAACACCATTTCCTTGTCTAATACAAATTAAATCAACAGGTCTGATATTGAAAGCACCATTTAAGATTTGGTTAGTGGCAACGAAATCACCATGGAGTTACCCAATTGTTGGCAACTCCATTTCCGTGTCTAATACAAATTAGACTAGGAAAAAAGCCATGCTTAAGTCAATAGATCTGATATTGAAAGCTGCATTTAAGATTTGATTAGTGGCAGTGAGATTACCATGGAGTAACCGAATTGTTGATATTGAAAGCTTGACTTGATGTAGTCGTTCTTTGTGCGTAGGTGCTAGAAGAGGTATGCTTTTACATATGCTGTGTTGAAAAAAGGGGTACGGTTTGTCCCACGTTGCAAACGAATTTGCGATTAGTATTACTGTCTCGTACCAAAGTCACCAGGCGTAGTACCCCACTTTACGTTTGTTAGCATCTTAACACCTCAAATTACTGGATATATTTTCTTCCGCAGAGCTGTTTCCCGTTGTTACCTATTAGTATCCTAATCTAGTAAATGCAATAGCTTATGACAACTAATTTATTGTCGTGCAGTATTAAATAAGCTATTATACGTGATATTATTTCCGAGCAGTCGGTATCACCGTAATAAATAATACAGTAGTAGACATTAATGTACAACGTGGTATTGATTACTGCTGCTTTATTAGCCCTGTGGGGGTATATACGTGCCCGCCATATACAATTGAGAAGCAGTTCTTTTTCCCTGTGTTGAAGAACTTTGGAACTTGTGTTGCTCAAACGACGCTGGGATGAAAACCTGTCATAAACACCTGCATCTAATGGGAAGCTAGAAAGAGGAAACGGTACTTCACGATAATTTTTCATTATTCAAAACAGAATTCTCAATGAGGCAGCGAAGCGTGACCTTGCATGATAATATTAATTCAGGCTAATTCGCGTATCGATTCATTTTGGTTGGAGCCCGCCTTATTTTGCCTAAACATCCACAGACAGAGAGAGGGTTAGGTAATTCGCTGCACAATTAGGAAACTGAAAAGGATAGGATTTGAAATGTGAAGTTGTTCTGTTTGAAGGTGTATTTGGTTTATAGTGTAGTATAGGGGTTGACGCTATGCAACAATTGTTTATTCCGATAAAACTTTTTAAAAATTATCACGATAATCGATAATATATCTCAACAAAACAAGTTTTGAGCCTGGAATGACCATTTTAATTTTGTTGATTTAAAAAAAAATCTTGGCAGAAGCCTACAGTGCTACCTATGTGACTAGTGTGGCACTCGCCATTTGGCCAGTAGACATGAAAATGCACTTGCTATTGTCCACTACTTCTTCACCACGTAGAAACTATTTAGCAGATACTTAATGCTTAAATATTGCTTGCGTTAAACTAACTCTCAAGTGGGCTAAAGTGGCTCTCAACAGTATAGAGCAGTGACGTTTGCCGCCATATTGGCACCAGCATGGGTTTTGGAGGGCATAACTACAAGGTGCACTACATAAAAATGGAGGTAAAAACAACGGAAGAGCGGATTTCTTAGGCTTAAAATAACGTTGTTTTCTTCAACAACAAAAATCGCGCGTTTTAGGTCTAAGAATTCACTCTTCACAGCATCGGCTTCAGTATGATGCCCTTCTGTTTCTCTCTGCAGTGCCCCTTGCAGCTAACCCATTAAAGCTCTAGCGTAGAGTTATATACAATAATACTACGTCGTGTCACTGCTCTATTGCACATTTGGCTGGAGAGCCCTTGTAATTCCGCATGCAACGCCACAAACTGCATGTTTCTAGCTATTAAGGTTTCTGAGATATGACTATGGCGAAAATGTTTATCGCGATATTGTCGAATTATTGACTATATTATCGAATTATTGACTAAAATGTTAGGTGGAAGGAACCACCACTGCATCAGTTGTTTTTTGCCGCATGAGGGAGGAAACCTGAGTAGCCTACCCGGAGGAAATCCTCGTGACAACAGGTGGGAAACAACCGGAGTAAAACCTGTACAACATTCACTTCCCTTCACCAGGATCGAACCCGGGTCTGTAAGCAGCCAGAGATGTAGCCTATCGAATCCGACGTCCCAATGCTCGAGGCTACCCGTGCACCCATACTTACTGGTTTATTTTAATACTTAATCCAGTTAAAAAGCTTGTATAACTGAACTGAATTGGGTCCAGTGCTACGTTTTGAAATGTGTTATGCATTTTCAAGGAAGTCTACCTCATACGTAAGAAACGAACTATGTGAAAACCTATGTGAAAACCATGTGAAAACCTTTAAAGGAGACCATGAATTGACGAATTTAAAGCTGAAAATTTCCTGTGTTTTATCGATGAGCATCGCTTTGCTGCATTTGATTACAAAACTGAAGACAAAAATTCTTTACTTTTTTTTATTCTAAATTAAAAAGTTTTAAGAATATAAAAATGTTGAATTATCGACTTCAAAATCATATGTAAGTCACATGTTTCGATTATCGTCGTACTTAATGAATGAACTTGAAACTTCTTCAGAGATGCTTTGGTTAAAAAAAAGTTTAAAAGTACAAAAAATAATGAATTCGATTGAATGAATTATAAATCTCAAGGTTTGAAATTATGTGAACAATACAAAAATGTACGATTGATTACTTAAAAAGTGTTTTCGATTCAATGAACGTAAATCACAAGATAAAGGTGTAACAAAGAAACAGTCAGCAACAAAGATTTATTATTTATTTGCTGATAGAATTACTTTTAGTGTGGTCGTCAAGAAACCATCACTTTACTTAGATGGTAAAGTAGCTGATAAGTTAGACTTGGTAGCACAGCGGCAGAGCAAGTAGCCTATTATGCGAGAAGTCCTGGGTTCGAGTTCCTGTCAAGACAGTTGTCTTTTCCTTCTTTCGTAGGTTTGAGTGTCTTGTATTATCGCAAAACCAGTTACTTTCTTCGTTTATTTTCATTGTCACCACATCTGATTAAGTACGGAGACGGAAACTTTTTCAAAGACGCCTCAGTGTGAAAATGTTACATCTATCTCTTCTCCTAAGGCAATAGTGGACACTTGACATAAGTGGGAGACGTCACTGGAGTCTATAATGGCTGCCCACTCCTTCTCAACTTAATCCAAGTTCATCTGTCCCAAAAACAACAACTAGCTTGCAATCCCAATCAGAACTTTATTGGGAGCAATATGCAGTACCTTCATAAATACATTTCATTAACAAAAGTTCATCAAGACCTCTAATCTGGAGGAACCACTTGACGCACACACACTGACTGGTAGCCATCGTGGCTGGGAAAAAAAACACTCGCAAAATTACCCATGATCCTCCCGTGCCCAGAGGTCATGTAAGCAAAACAAGATGGCTACCCTACCAACTGGTAAGCTAGCCTACCACCCCAATTAATAGAACCAATAACAAATCAATAAAGAAATCCAACAAACAACGCCAATAAACTAAATAGATATAAATGAGTAGTCACAAGCACACAAACATATTGCAGGCTACAACACAATACCATAAACAACAGATAAGGGTAAACTAGTGGAAATAAAGTAAAGTTCCAGTCATGTGAAAACTGATTCTCCTCATAACAGAAAATAATACATTAAAAACACAAAAATGTAGACTTACGAAATGTAATAACTTGGAAAATTATTTCAACTTTGGTGTTTAGATTTTAACACTTAGATTTTAAGTAAATAAATACTGAAACTGAAGAATATTAAAACCAAACAACGCCAAACATTTTCTTTCTAATATTCCGCTTGCTTTATTAATTTTCTTTGTTGAAATAACCTTTTTTTGCATAGGTTGATGAGCTTCTTATTTGTCTTTAGTTCTTATTTTTTAATTTTAATTTTTTGTTTGCATACTTAATTTTTGAAGCATCATACTTGATGAATCGGTAGATGAATCGCAGATGAATCGGTAGCATTTAAGACGTGCTACTACCATCATTGTTTGGGTATTACATCTTTCCATTGCTAAAATAAGACTGAGATGAGGAAGTCTGTCAGTAAAATACAGGGTGGGCCACAAAAAACTGACGACCCAACATTTTCTAAGTCCAACTTTTCTAGTTAGCACCCCTCAGAAACAGGAGAGGACAAAAACCTTCCCGTTTCATTAGATTTGATTTCTGCGCTCTCCTGGTTCTGAGGGGTGCTAAGTAGAAAAGTTGGACGTAGAAAAATATTGGGTCGTCACTTTTTTGTGAACTGAGGATCAAACTGAGGATCAAACTGACGCATATTCGGATCTAAAACATAAACATGTACAATAATTAATAATAATAATAAAAAAATATGTGTAAAAATAAAATAAAATTTTAAAAAGGTCTAAAACGATATCTGGAGAGAGCAAAACACCTGACTTTTTTTTTAAAAAGGTCCAATATTGCAGAAGAGACCACAGATTCAGCTGGTGAATTCCGAACGAGCACAATCCAATTTTAGCAAAGAACGATTTTTGTACATCCTTATGGGCAATCGGCAAAACTAGTTTCAGATAGTGGCCGCGAGTTCAGCCACTGACCAGAAGCTCAAACAATTTTGAGTCGTCAGAATATATGAGGTTGTTCAACATAGAGGATGTTAAAAAAGGCTCAGCCCAGAGAATTCTCAACTCAGGGGGAGACCAGCCCCGTCGCGGTCAAACGTTCAGCGCACAATTTGTTTTTTAAGCCTCGAACGAATTTAGCAAAACGTCAGATCAATATCACCGAGCAAATGCGGGTCACAGACTGGCCTGGAGTATGCCAATTTATAATTCAGTAATATTCATATTTGAGGCAACAATAATGTAGCCTATTCACATTGACCATTCACGTATTGTAGCTGGCTATAGAGCAGTGACATTTGCTGCCATATTGGTACCAGCTTGGCACCAGTATGGGTTTTGGAGGGCATAACTACAAGGTGCACTACATAAAAATGGAGGGAAAAACAACGGAAGAGTGGATTTCTTCGGCTTAAAATAACGTTGTTTTCTCCAACAACAAAAATCGCGCATTTTAGGTCTAAGAAATCACTCTTCACAGCATCGGCTTCAGTATGACGCCCTTCTGTTTCTCACTGCAGTGCCCCTTGCAGTTAACCCATTAAGGCTCCAGTATACAGTTATATGCAATAATACTACGTCGTGTCACTGCTCTATACAGAAATCTTGTCCACAACTGACTAACGATGATAAACGTAATGTGGTAACATCATATTGTGTCCTAGGCAGGTTTATTTGTGGTCTCTTCAGATGGATCATGCAGCTACAAAATTTTATTTGCAGAAGTTTTTAGGTAGAAGTTTTTTTTTTTATTTTATTGGTTCATGTCGTTCATTTCTAAAAAGCAACACGTTAAAAATGTATTAAAATGCCTTTCCGAGAAGATGGTGTTGGAGACCACTTCATCCCCATATTTTTTTTTTCAACGCAGTACAGTAAAGAGCACTTGTGGTTTGTTCTCGGCTCTTCTGGCTCGATTATTGTGCGGTTGCAGCGTGGGCAAAAAAGGATGGTGAGAACATTTAATTTTTTTTTTGGTTAATTTGTAGCTGGGTTTTTTCCTCTTTAAAATTAATGGCATCTACAACCCCACCTTAGTGAAAACACAAGCCACAATTCCCTAGCCTCTGCAGGATGAGAAAATTTAACAAGAGGGGCAGATTGAAAGTGCTTCACCATGGAAACTAAGCTTCATCAAGGAAAAAAAAAACACAACCGCTAGCATAATCAAAAAAATGGTAGGAAGTGTATGATGTAGTTATTCACATTAGCTGTTTATGTAATTCTGCAAGTAGCAAAGACTCAAATATAACAATAATCGAGAGGAATTTCAGCTGTGTACATCTAAAGTCTTGGACTTATTTGAAGCTCCCAAATGCACAGTGAGCGACTGAGATCCACTGCGACAAATATTTTGCACAATGTAAAGAAGGGTTTTCATATTGTGAACGTTGTTTTATTAGTTGACAGTAAATGGTAGTTTCACCGCGCAGACAACTTAAATGTGCTTTCTTGGTGATGTCAAACGTTTACTGGTCTGGGAACATACGTTATAATTATGTTCTCAACCCATCCACCTTCGGAAGTTTTACCAAGGAGTGAATAAGGGAATTTAAGATGAGGAACAGGCACGGACTGGCCCACCGGGAAACCGGGAATTTCCCGGTGGGCTCCTTCAGTTAGGGCCCCCCGAAATTCCCTCCCTCCCCCAAAAAAGTTTACTTTTTTTTTAATAACATTTTTTTTTAATGCTTCACTGATTACTAATAACTTGTGAAAGGGAAAGCTTGGTGAAATTGGACTATGATCTTATCACATTCGCATTTGCAGAGTTTGGATATCAACTCGTGAAGAAACTTCGTATTTAAGGCATAGCTGTGTAAAAGGT
This sequence comes from Lithobius niger, assembly GCA_023313725.1. NCBI lineage: Eukaryota > Metazoa > Arthropoda > Chilopoda > Lithobiomorpha > Lithobiidae > Lithobius > Lithobius niger. Next base: position 283,730 of record JAHWFP010067149.1, on the reverse strand, counting down.
TAGAAAAATAGTTTTACATTGAAAAAAATTCTTTGTTGTCATTGTGCAACAATTATTTTTTTTTGGCCTATGGAATACGTTACAAACACGTGACAAAAACTTCATGTGGAATGGGAAGGGAGAGGGGGGGAGGTACAAAGGCCCCACGGAAGAGGGGCCCCTCTGGGTAGTTCCCGGTAGAATTTCAGTTCCCATTCCGTGCCTGATGAGGAACATGGGTCAATCCTGGGTCTTTCATTCAATACAAAATTAAGAGATAAGTACACTATATTTCCGTTTGCTCATGAGGCTATCATCAGGAAAACTGGCCGGTTTTGGAATGATAGGTGTTTGGCCCTTCTCTTTTTTACTCTTGTGTGTTTTTTTTTCCCCTGATGACGGCCCCCGTGAGCAGGTCGAAATATAGCGTACTTGCCTCTTCAAAATTTATGGAATCCACCCATAATGTTCATCTTGTATTCAAATTTCTAAGCATTCAAACGACCATTTCTTTGGCTCAATAAGGGAGGGAATCAAGGTATTATCTGTTAATTGTTTCCATCTCACTTAGGGGACTAAGTTCGTTGGCTGCATACTTATTGCATTACAGGTAGTTAGGAATATGCTTATTTTTTTTTTCTTTATTGAATATATTCAGTAGCTAGCCCCGGAGCTTTTGTTGATGTACAGTTCCGGTCAAAAAAAAACCGCCCTTTTTCGTTATATCGAGGGTCGTAATAACAACCATAGAGAAATTCAGTTATCTCGAAAACTAATGGACGAATTTTTATGAAACAAAGAATGAAATACTTATTAGATTGTCTGCTGTATTTCTACCCTTACTAAATACTACGTTAACTGACTGAAAATAATTGGCCGAGCGAGAAAAACTTAATGATATCTGATATCTTGAAAACTGGTGTATGGATTTTCATGAAACAAAGACTAAATTGCATATTATATTTTGTTGCTTAACATTGCACGTCGTACGTATACAAATATAAAAAGGGTTTCAAAGGGTTTAACAATTAATCCAGTTTGGGTTTTATTCAATTCTTTCCAGTAGTTTATGAGATATATTATTAGTTATCAACTCGTGTTGCTCGCTCGGCCAGTTATATTTGGTTACTTACCATTTCATGTAATACGCATAGAAATATAGCTGATATCACAATAAGCAACCCAGTTTTTGTTTCATTCAATTCTGCCCAGTAGTTTTCGAGATATCAAAATTTTCGTTCAGAGTCACGTACATTAATCCTCCACTTTTCCGTATAACGAAGGCGGTTTTTTTTTTTGACCGGAACTGTACATACGTCTACTGTTTTCACACGAAGCCTGTAACCTTACATTAAAACTATCAGAAAACAATTTAATTTTAATTTTAAATTAATTAGCATGAGTTAGTTTTAGTCTGGTTACAGGCTGAGGGAGAAAACATTTTTAGCCGTATTGTCCACAAAAGCTAGAGGGCTGTTTTATTGGAGTATATCCCAATTCAAAATAAATAATAATAACGAAGGGACTAAACATTCCTGTGTTTACTAACATTTCTAACGTAAAATTACTTTTTACTAGCTTACTAATCTATCAGTTCACAAAGTAATTTGTCTCCAATGAGGAGTTACTGGCGATGTCGGCGACTTTTTCCCGTTAAAACGCACTGCATCAACCATGCATTGCTGAAATCCGCTGAGACATGCCTTTGTGTGTGCACCTATACGAATTATGATTTGCTAATAATTACCATGAGTTCGGTAATCTAAATGACTAATGCGGTAAATGGCTTATGCCAAATATTTGTCTCGCCCTTTTTAAGTAGTGTTTTTTTTTTGTTGCTTTCTGCATTGTCTGTGTGTTTAAAGATACTACACTTTTCATTTTAATTAATTTTCGACTTTCAGTAATATTATTTTATTTATACTTATCAATACTGACTAATTTCTACTTACTTACTCCAATTTTTTGTAACTGGATTTTCATTTATTGAGTTCTTAAGTTATTTTCGAAACTGCAAAGAGGACGCCATGGCAGGTTTTCTAGAAAAAGCCCGATTGAGCACTTTTAGGAAAAATCAGTAAAACAGGGAAAATTTTACCAGGTAACTTACGTTTCAGCATGAAGTGTCCTGTCGGCTGTCCTGACATAAAAGTGTCGTGATGTCCTGTCCCCTGGCAAGTGAAACACCATAAACATAATGCCGCTTGCCTTCACACAGTCATTTCAAATTAAAGTATCACAGTAAGGTATCACAAAACATCTGCACCAAAATAATCTATCAACTCTTTTTTTTTATCGTCAGTTTAGTTTTAGCTTGCTTTTTTTTTTTACTTCGTCGTGTATCACAGCATTAAAATACAAAAAAAAAAAAAAATACAAAATTAAATAAAACTACTTTCACAGATTCACACAGAAAACAAACAAAAAAAAGAAGAAATTTTCAGGTCCAACTTATTTGTCAACCTTCGACACACACAGCAACTTTGCGCCGTGTTGTCTCTCCGTTGTCCAATCCCCATGTCTTTCCAAGCTATAGAGCAGCGTCATGTGACGTCATATTGGCTACGAGACACCATTTGGAGGTAATAGCTACAAGGTGTACTAGATTAAAATGCAACGGAAAACAACGGCACTTCTAGTCAAGACAGTGCTTTGAGAACGGATTTCTTAGGCTTAAAAGAACGTTGTTTTCTCCAACAACAAAAATCGCGCGTTATAGCCTTAGGAATATCCAGTCTAATGGCATTGGCTTCAGTAAGACGACCTTTTTTTCGCACTCCAGTGCACCTTGCAGCTAACCCAGTTACTGACTCCACCATAGAGTTATACACAATAATACTACGTTGTGCCCTATAGATTTTAGAGCAAAAGTTGGCATTTGATGAGGGCCATTGCGGGTGTCGTAGCCTTCCCTAGAGATGTCACCATCTTACTCTCCAAACCAGCCAATTCCATCCAAGGCAAGTCGATTCCTCTCTAGCCCTGTTCTTCGCTTACAGCCTCCAACCCCAGCTCGCGCCCGGCGACGTCTCCCCTGAGCCTTAAGGCCTCGGTTTGCGGCTAACAAATGCGGTGCTACTATTACGCATAACAATGGTGCTGGGTGATGAGTTGGTGCCCCATGGGAGGGCCCCCGAGTCCCTTCGAATGACGACGGCTCCTGCCTTCGAGATGGTCGCCTTCCTAACCTGGGATTTGGTTGTGATTTGGAGGCCTGTGAGCGAAGCACGGCCAAGCCAAACTGCAGTCCACCGCAGGGGCATTGGTGACTGTGATTAGGGAACAGGGTGAGGAAAAGCCACGAAATAAACCCGTGTCAAGCGAGAATCAATGTCTACCTTGAGCTCGACTCAATCCTGCTGATGTTTGTTGTCTCTCTGTCGCTTCAGCAGAAGAGAAGATTGAAAGTTCTAATGGAGTCAATGCAGAAGGATGCACGGCAACGGTGTGGTTCGGCAAATCAATGAAGAAAGCTTTAACGAACCTACAGAACACCCAAAACTGCATCGAAAGTAACGGGCTTACACACGGTACAATCCATGCAAATATGTACGGTTGCATGCTGATGTTTGTTTTAATGGGGCCTGCGCCACGCCAACACAACTTGTACGGGAAAATATTGTGCTTGCCTAATTTTTCTGAACCAGTGTGTGCGTTAACTAAAGTTTTAACTGTTTCACTAGTTCTTGCTACAGTAATGCATCAATTACATACTAAGCAGAAAACAGGGCGAAAAAAAAAACACACAAAGTAAACCCATGTCAGTCACGAGATAATCAATGTCTACTTCATGCTCAGCTCAATCAATCTTCGTGATGTTTGTTGGTTGTCTCTCTCTCTGCCTTTCCGACCGAAGAGAAGATTAAAATTAATAGAGAGAACACGAAAGGATGTAAAGCACCTGAATGGTTTGACAAATTAATGAGGAAACATTAACGAAAACTATATCCAACATATTCGCCCTTTGGCAAATAAAAACTGGCAGTTGGCGACTTGAACTCTACCACAAGTTAAAACAGCGACTGTAGTGTCCGCGGCCTATCTTGAGTTCACCCCAGAACGAATACAGATAATCGATTGTATGTTTTCGATAGCAGAGCACCTTGTTCATATCCTAGATGGTTACAGAAACAATGGCGGCCGTCGATGAAAGCCGCTTCTCCAGGAAGATGTAGCCGCTCATAAAATATCTGCAGGACTCAAGATACACTGCGCGCACAATAGCATTACAGTCCAGGCAAACACCGATGTTTGGGGAACTGTATCAGGTATAAATCAATGGTTTCCAGCATTGTTCTAAGATTTAAAGAGTTACCCAATAATTTATGTAATAACATTGGGGTTTAAAAAATTGATAATGTATTTAGTGTGCACTGTATACGCAGATGTGGTAAGGTAGACATGATGATCTTTCAGTTGATGGGGATGGTGTCTTTCCAACATACTTTGTACTAACAAAGGCCGTGTAGGGGCTGCACATGGGATTTTTTTTCTGAACTATGCTAAAAGCTTTAATCGTTCACCATCTCAATCGAATGTGGATTAATCACAAACGGTTAATGCAGCAGCATTGCTAACGCAGGAAAAATGAAAATTGGCCCAATCACGGCTAAATTTGCGTATTCCTCGTATGCCCATACTAGAAGGACAGCACCAAGGACGTGGCTGTATTTAGGGAACATTGTGGGGAAAAGGCCATTGTGCCTAGTGACAGTGAATGTTTAGATCTAGATTATTGATTCTAGCAAGAATTTATAGGGTTGGGAGGAGAATTTGTGACTGAGACCCATACTTAAAACGTCTTAGATACATTCATATTAGTTCAGTCTTAGTTTGTAGAGGGCGCCACGTGTTTTATGTGGGAATTTCTACTCAGTTTTTAGATTCAAATTAAACTAAACTAAACTCGCTTGAATTTAATTATTATTTAACCTAGCTTTGTTGTAATTTAGTTTACCTTAGATTTGAGGTAAACAAAAATTAGGAAAAATTACCAGATGGAACACGTGGCGCCCTCTGAAAACTCGGACTGAACTAATGGGGACGAATCTAACGTGTTTCAATAGGGACTTTTTAGAGTTACAAATTTTCCTCCCAGACCCTATAAATTCTTGGTTCTAGTGATATCATTGTGGTGTGTGTGTGATATCATTATCAAGTGAGAATCAATACCTAGCTCTTGGAATGTTTGTTGTTTCTACCTCACCGAACAAGAAGTTTGAAAATCGACCACCGCTAGTTTAAAAGGATTAGGCCAAAATGGATGTAATGAAACTAAGCTTTTTAAGCCATTTGATTTACAGAGTTACATACCATATGCTACACGCCAAAGTGTTGGGGGATTACCCGTAAATGGTTATGGGTGGTGGAACCCGAGGCATTTTAACACTCTTTGTACTGAGAATGCGTTGCTTTTCGAGATGATCTAAAGTTCAGCTATCTTGGAAATAATGGTGATGACATTTTTCAAACTATCCCTTTTGTTGTGTACGGAAGTCCTACCAATAAAATACTCCCAAGGTAATGTGGATAAAATGTGTTCTTAGAGAAAAAGGGACCACTTGTTCTCTCATACACAAAATACAATAAAACGACCAAATATTCGCTGAGATGCTTCCCCAGCACATTATCAAAGCGAAACAAATAATAAATAATAATTTTAATATACGTATACAGGATGCCTCATACAGTACTGAAAAATAGGCCTATAAAATGTAGGTCTGGACACTGTAAGCCTATAAAAGACCTTATAAAATGGTGATGTTCACAAGATGCTCCATGACGTTTACCCTATAGTTTAGTGTACCAGTGGAAAGTCCATCATAAATGTTGGGGAATGTTAAATGTTAAATGTTATATGCCAATGAACTAAGTTGTACCTAGCATAGGCCTACATACTATAGGCCTATTTTTCAGTGCATTATGAATTACTCTATATATTAAAGAAGGCACTAATTTACATTAGCAACAACTTGGTGGTGAGATCATGGTAACTGAGCTATGACAGATAGAAGCCTAGTTGCTTGAAACGTCCTGCTTGGTTGGTGATTGTAAACCGAACGTGACAACAGTACCTGTCAGACCTGGTTCTTCACCTGCTGTGGGATTTGTTCAGCTGCATTTTGGACAAGCAGGACAGAAAGGGGGTTTGCGAAGTGCTAAATAAATATGGATGCAAACCTATTTACGTTGCCGTAGGATTTATATGTCAGACTGCCTGAGCGGAGAATCGATTTGCGTCCGTATTTAGTTAACCAATTTCGAGCCCTTTGGCTTTCCGTCCCGTTTAACCCATTTGTGTGCCTTTTGGACTAAAATGTCCGACTGCCTGAGTGGGGAACTGACCCCCACCCCTTTGAAACCAAAGGCAGTGTTTATTTGAGTATTCTACACAACCTTTTGCCCGTAATTTTTATCAGTTTGATCCTTGGTTTCACTGATCCCGATACTAAAGTCGGCTAGGCAAACCCACTTGTGTTTCTGCTTGTAAAATTCGTCCTAAACTTCAGAGTTAATTCGGTTTATCTCTATAACCAAGAGTTAGAATCTAGATTATTTTACCTTATATACTTAGGGGTACGTCAGTAGTAGATTGACACTCTATCGGCTGGTGCTACCATAAATTGACACTGTACTGTGCGCTATTCCAGTAATAACATTTAGTCAATTCAAGCCTGTGTGTTGACAAGCTGCACAGTAGGTTTGCTAGAATTGCTTTGTGTGAATGTAGCATACAGCAAGCAAAGGCGCGTCTTTGATGTCGGAGAAAAGATTTGTGGCTGATAGGGGCAAGGTGCACCAACTCACTTTGGAAAGCACTTTTGATTTTCAAAGTTCATGCACATTAAATTAAACACTTCAAAAGTTCGAAATCAGTTATTTATGATTCATACTAAAGGGCCTGTTTGCACAACGGCTCGCCTTTGCATTCTCGCAGCATATGCTAGAAATCGTCTGAAAGCCAACATGGTGGCAGTTTTAGCTCTGCCAGCTCGTAACGAAACGATTCAATAATTGAGTTTAGAAGCGATTGGGAAAATTGTTTCGTCAGGAGGAATTCTTCATCTTACTGTCAGGACACGAGGCTTTTCTATAAAGTTTATTGAAAACACTAGGTAGTATTGACACTAACAGCTTTAAAATCTTGGACACAATTCTCATCTTGAAGCTGAGTCTCATCTATGTCTCCCAGAAGCTGAGGCATTTTTAGAAATTTCGACTACTGAAAGTGTCACTTTTGAGGTCCAAAAATAACTATTTCTTCTGGTTTGGTCAGTGTGTTGTTTTTATGACCTCCTAAATGTGGCCTAAAAAAATATATGACCCACCCTCGAGAGGGTCCAAAAAGTCCATGCCCTCCCCAATGTCATCCAGCCCTCAACCCAGCGATAAGTATTGACTAGTCCCCTAACACCATGCCTAATGCTTAAAAGCAAAGGGAAAAAAAACTCCCTATATTATGTCAACTCCAAAAACTCCGTAAATGAAAAATTTTTAATTTCCTTTCAAATCCAGTAAGGGATGGATGGTACCACAACCACTTCATTGGGGAAACCGTTCCAAACCACAATGAAACTATATGCGATGATAGTGTTTGCGGCAACTGATGCATACCCGATTTAGAAAAAGGTTTAAGTGAATGACCCAATTAGTTGATCAACATGTTGTAACACGTGTAAGTTGGACTGCAAGCTTTTGCATGGCTCACTGAGAACCCAAGCACATTGAATAAGGAGTAAGGTTAACTAAATACGGACGCAAACCTATTTACGTTGCCGTTTGGACTTGAATATCAGACTGCCTGAGCGCGGAATCGAACCCACGACCTTTGAAGTGAAAGGCCGAGGTCGTACCGCTGAGCCAGACTGACACGGCCTCCTCAAGGGAATGCTAGTTCGTGAATAACTCTGGGAATGCACGAGACTTTAAAATCTCCGTTAATAAGCACAAAAATCAAGCTGCTCTCACCCATAGAGATCTCTAGACAGACTGTTTCGCCCTTCTTTGGGCTCGTCACTAGAGAATACACTGTAGATGAGAGCGAAGGCACCTTGCTGGTGGTAAATTAACAAGCTCAAAACCGGACTGGCTTCAGCAATCTAAAAAAGCAGAAACTACTGCTTGTGTGGGACTATTCTACTGAATGGTAGACACCTGAATTTAGACTTGTTTATGGCAGTTGATTACTTAAAATCAAGCTGCTCTCACCTGTAGAGAGCAGCTGTCTAGAGATCTCACCCATAGCAGCTGTCTAGCGATCTCATCCATAGAGAGCTGCTGTCTAGAGAGCTCACCCATAGAGAGCAGCTGTCTAGAAATCTCACCCATAGAGAGCAGCTGTCTATAGATCTCAGCCATAGAGAGCAGCTGTCTAGAGATCTCACCCATAGAGAGCAGCTGTCTAG
>JAHWFP010067149.1:191620-253698 GCA_023313725.1 Lithobius niger | reverse complement strand
AAAGTCCTCCAACACTTCGTCGTCTGGCTCGGGCGCGGCTTCAATTACTCCCCCCCCCCCCCCCCCCCCCCCCCCCCCCCCCCCCCCGGTGGTTGGTGGATCGGATGTCCTGGAGACACTGTCGTTGCTGCTATTTGTTCCCCTTTCTTAAACCATCCAAGACAAGAAGGAACCTTAAGGGAAAAACCGGCAATTTAGGGTAGAGGCGAAACAGCTGTGACACTTTAATTTTCTTTGTCCCCCAAACTTCTCTTTCGTCTCCAAAATAACATCGTTTTTTTCTTACAATCTCTATTTAAAAAAAAAGTTATTTTGATTGTTTTTTTTTTAAACGATGAGTTTGGTTTTGTTCTTTTGTTACCAAAAAGAAAAGATCGACCCATCTCGTCAGCCATCTTGGCTTCTAAGTGAAGGTTGGTTCGGGAGTATATGTTGGCACCCTCCTGGCTGGCGCCACACGTCTTTGGGCCTATATTTATACGTTTGGGTCTGTATTGTACGATTAGGCTTACATTTGTACGATTTGACCCACATTTGTACGATTAGGCCTACATTTGTACGATTAGGCCTATACGATTACAATACGATTAGGCTTACATTTGTACGATTATTATGTCTACCATTAGGTCTACATTTGCATGATTTGGCCTATACGATTAGGCCTGTACTTGTATTGTTCCATTTCGATTACTAGGCATATATTTGTACGCTTAGGCCTGTGCATTTGTACGATTCAGTCTACATTTGTGCGATTAGGCTTACATTTATAAGATCAGGCCTATTGTATGATTACGTTAGGCCTATGTTTGTACCATCAGGCCTTATTTGCACGAGGCCTTTATTTGTACTATTAGGGCTAGATTTGTACGATTAGTCCTACATTTGAGTAACTATGCCTACTATTTACATTTGGGAATATTTACCAGCAATCGACGTGCCTATAAAGAAGGCCGATAGCCAAGACAGCCAAGTAATTTTTCATGTACGGCAGAGTGATCATAAAATACCAAGTGGAACCCCTGATGCACTCTAGGGGTACCTGACGGAACGAGCATCTTTTCTTATCATATTTGTGTCGAAAGTTCTTCCAGATCCTATATCTTGACTAATATCCTGTCGTTACTTCTACGGATGCTTTTGTTGATGTCGTTGTTGTTGTTGTTTTTGTTCGAAACGACTCTCAACTCCTTTGTAATTTTGGGTGCCACACCGGTTTTCTGACACTAATACAAGTTTCATGGCCGCCAGAAAATGGGATCAGGGACGTTCGTGTTGATCACAAATATAAAAAAAAAAAATATGGTTCACACTCTTATAAACTGCAATAAACAATCTACAACATTCATACAAACAAAAGCGTCGAGTGTGTCGTACGTAAAAAAAAGTTTATATGATTGAAGTTTGACTTGTTAAAATGTACTCTAATGACATTAGAGGATTTTAAATTTAAATAATCAAAACTACAATGCAGAAAATTGCGTGTGTTTAAGTGGTGTTGTGCTTTACGAATTATTCTTAAAGCACAACAGCATTTAAAGCGATGCAATATTCTAAATTGTAACGTTTGATTATTTAAATGAAAAATCATCAGGTTTTAACCGTACACATTTAAAGTGAAATTGCAATCGTGTATAACCCTTTTTTTTTACAGCACATTTGACGCGTTTGTTTGTAATCCGTATTCCTTTTTACGCTATATGCGCAATGTCGACTAAGACAGGGAAAAATTAGAATTAAGCAAATAAAAATAATGGCAAAAAAAAGAGGCCTGATAACGGGCAAAAGAGGCTACAAGAAGGGCAAAAAGGGCCAAGAAGTGGCAAAAAAAAAAGATTTCCCAGGAAAAAATGTCCAAAAAAGGTTACTGTGCCATTTTACTAAAAGTTGCCCCTGAATTTTTGACGGACTGTACACGCTAGTGGTCACATCGCATGCAGACAGAATGATTTAAACATGTAAACCACATACATTTCGCAGCAACGACGTACTTTTTATTACTAATAGTTTCATTCAGGTGTTTTTTCTTTGCTTTGAGATTATTACAAAACATTATTCCCTTCTCGCTTTCGGCCAACGAGGTCCTCCAATTGACGGTAAATAAATAAATACAGAATATGCAAACCTATTTACGTTGCCTTTTGGACTTGTATGTCAGATTGCCTGAGCGGGGAATCGAACCCTCGACCGTTGCCGACTTCCTACCGCTGAGCCATACTGATACGGCCTCTCGGACACGTCCCTCCAGTATTGATAAATAAGCCATTGTCCTTGTTAATCCAATTCTTGTTTTTCGTCAACGATTGTTGGCCAAAATAAGAGACCACAAACTGTTGATTTTATTGTAAACTAGAGGAAGCCCTTGTTACGCACGGGGCCGGTCATAAAATAAATCTACAGACCTCTTCCGGCTCCCCTCCCGCCAACCACGGACACTGGCTTAGAAACGCTAATTCCCCACTCCCTACTCCCCTTTCTCCACTCCCAACTCCCATTTTCGCCCGCCCAAGGTTAACCTTTTATCAACTTTTGTGCGGTGTGTCCCCAGAGGGCACAAATTTCCATTTTGCATCAGACATCATGCCCCGTCATGCGTCGTGTCCCGTTTGCCCGGAGCTTAGGTATGAGCGCCTTCATCTGCGAACCATGCGCAATGGCTGTTTGCCGTGACGTCACCATGAGTTAGCCAATGACGAACGAGACCAACGGCTGTTTGGCCATCTGATTGGACCAGCTCAGTCACGTGATATGCACGTCACAGCAAACAGCCATGGCGCGTGGTGTAAATAAGCCATTGCAGCGTTTCCAGCTGCCAATTTCCTTTTACCCATCAACAATCAACGGCTTGGACGATAGTTTTCAATCCTTAGCACGTGCCCCAGGAATTGTTAGGCACCGTAGCAAAGACATTACACGTGCACGAAAACAATGAGAAGTGATTGTTGTCTTTCCGGTTTTCCTTTTAGCTTTCCCTTTAACCGGCCTTCAGAATTAACACTGGCGATAGCCAGTGTTAGTAAGGGTCGACCTAGGACCTCTATGTTAAACTCTCAACTTTGAGAGCTTATAACTCCGTCAAAAGTAAACATATTTAAACCAAATTTGGAATCTAGCCTTGACTAGTAAAGGCCTGTCTGCAGTCCAAAAATTGTGAAATTCGGTCCAGCCAAACCCGAGATGCAGACAAGGGCCAAATAGACAACTTCTTGTTCAGCTTCTTGTTGTTGTTGTTGTTGTTCTGGGGATACTTTCGTCTGTCCTCTCTACAGGTCAAACCATTTGTCCTATAAAGCTGGTTCTTAGCTCATTTTACAGGTATTGCTCTGTAGATGTGCCCTTTTCATAAGGCCTTTTCTAATTGGTCAAGTGGTTCAGGGGTTACGGAGCTCTAAACCACCAGATTGATTGTTTTACATTGTTTTAAACATTGTTATTATGCAACAATACCAATTAGCAAACATCAGCTGCGAGACATAGACTGAAGATTAAAGGATTTGTTTCTATTGTTAACATTGGCGATAGCTAGATTAGTGAGGGTCAGCCTAGGGTCTCTTGTGTTAAACTATCAGCTGTGACCGCCAACTGCACTGTTTTACAGTTTAGCTGCAATTCTAAAAGTAACACGAATTAATAAACAAAAACGGAACGTTAAATGTTTAGAGTAAGGATCTAAAAGTCAAAACCTAGAAGGAACACGGACAAGCTTTGACAGTTAGGGTCTAGGTGTAAAATTTTTTCAGTAAGAGGCTGGAAAGCATTAGACCCTTACTACCCGGTGGTCACCAATAAATACATTTTCATGAAAAACTGGAAATCATCCTACAATGACCCATGTGATGATCAAGTGGTAGTATGGTTATACGTTTCCTGCTTTGCTTTACGTTGAAAATTATTTTTCAATTTAGTAACATGCCAGCATATTCGTAGCAAACAGCATTATGGTAATCCTCTACCATAAATCTACGAAATATAATAAAAATTCTAAAGCATCAAAAGACAAAATGCCAAACTTCACAAGAAAATTGTGTTATTAAAGTTCCCAAACAATATTCTAAGAACAAAGGAAACCTGCTACAACCGTTCATACACACGTTCAGTCCGAAGAGACTAGAACTAATCTAACCACCGGGTAGTACGGGTAGTAACAATGAGAAGTGATTGTTGTCTTTCCGGTTTTCCTTTTAGCTTTCCCTTTAGCCGGCCTTCAGAATTATTATGTAGATGGACGAGTTTCTTTGAAGTTCTAGAATGTTCACACCTAGAAACTGTACTTCAAAAATACGCAAACGAAATTCGGACGACAGTGTCGTTAAAGGGGTTGGTGCCATGCAATGCAGTCTGAGAGTTACATTTTTCAGAGACAAAGAGGCCAGCCAAAATTCACCACCTTTAAAAAACTATACTGGACCTAATGGGGTGGAAGCTTTGCCGCACCATCGCGCTTTGGCGTCGCCATTGGTCACCGGCACACAGACGAGACGTTTGGGACGCTCACTGAACGGCCGTTAGCAAGCGTTGGAGTGGCCGGGGCATTGGGGTGGACGTTGGGGGGTATGGATATGCCGCCTTGGAGGAGGGTTAGGGTAGGGTGGCGGGCGGAGGATTCCGTTTTCAAACCGCCTACGTCCGCCGAATGCGAGATGAAGTCCCACTGACGATTTTCTCGGATTGTTTACGATGAGATCAGAGGTAAAATATTGGCGTAGGGATGACGCCGAGAGGTGGGGGGGAGGCAGGAACTCTAGCTGGGCTTACATAGGAAGAATATTCCGTTTTGCTGGTTCTCCCAAACCCCTTCCCCCCACCCCCTCCCATCTCAATATCATCGTTCTTTTGGGAGTATTTTTTTTTCCCCGCCGTTCCCTATTTGGATGCAGGGTCGATTTCTTTTGCTATCTGAGTGCAATGAGCCTTTGAAAGTTTGAGCAGCAAAGGAGAAAGGGAACTTGTTCAATGGCCAGACCACCCGGAGTGGGGAGCGCTTCAATTCCTCCTTTGCCACTAGAATTTTGAATTTCTGCTCTCGTTCTGGTCCTGGGTTCATACAAGGAGTGAATTATGAGACATGGACAAGAAATTTATAAACATGGTGCTCTGATACCTCAGGCCTATAGCGGGGAATATCGTAAATAGTGCAGGATGTCTGTAAACCAAGTTTATCGTTATGACAGATGTAATGTATGTTACCTTTAACCATACCATTACTTATAAGGTTCAGCCTTAATACTAAAGTGCTTGAAGGCCAAATTAATAATAGGATGTCCACACACATGGATCCAGGACTACTCAGTGGTACCATGAAGTGGCTGACGTCCACACAGTTCTATTACGTGCGTCACGTCCATGAGGATGAAAGCATGATGTCCCACCCTCGTCGCCAATGAGCACGCTGATGCTGCAATCGAAGGTTCCCTTTCTGGTCCTCTCGTTAAGGATCTGTGCATTGTTCCCTCAGACGCCTTTCCAGCACTACGTCTGAGATTGCTCGCTGCTTGGCAAGCTTTGTGGGTGAAACGAGACGGCAATAAGTTGCAAGCTATTAAAGGCGAGCTCCTGGATTGGCACTCAGCTTGTTACTGCAGCCACCGGGAAGACGTGGTGTTAGTCCGTATGTATATTGGTGACGCCAACCTTACTCATTGCTTCCTTTTGAGGGAGGGTTATCCCTCCTGAATGTCATTGGTGCCGCCGGCCACTCACGGTCCATCACGTTCTTGTCGATTATCACCAGCTTCATGGTGCTGTCGCCATTTCCACCTTCGGCAGGAAGTTGGGTGTCAAGTGGGTGATGAATCTGTTCTCCTGCCCAGGGTTTTCCTATTTTTGCAGGAGGTTCAGATATACTATAAGATGTAGATTGGGGTTTGGTTAACATATCTGTAATGAGTGGCACAGTGGCAACCCGGGCCACTGCACTGCAACTGGCTGAGGTTGGCGCTACTGGCTTACCTGTCGACAGGCTATTAAACCTTTTTACCCCTCCCCCATCCCACCCTGTAGTGATATCACTGTTTACAGGCAATCAGCTGTAAAAACTGCACCATAGTAGACTACTTCGGGGCATGCAAGCACATAGGTGATCCCTTTATTGTACCCAAGAGTATTTATTACAGTGCCGGTACTTCGATCGCCTTCAAATCCTATGAGATTGCTCCGAATTGTCTTCTTTTTTTTTTTTTTTTTTTTTTTGCATTGGAATTGGCTTACGATTGTCCGCGACTTTCTAATTTACACCGCTGAAGTATTTTAAAACTGGAAAGTTATCGATTAACTGGAGATTTGGTCGTATAACATGCGGACTGCTTTACAACCAATATTCAAATGTGGACGGCAGTAACTTTTTCAATATTTGAGGGTTTGACGGAACTGGAGGACATCCGATGGAATTAACAGTTAATCGCACCAAGTTAAATTGTCGCCAGTTTTTCTTTAGTAATCGTGTGGTTGGTGCGTGGAACCACCTTCCTTCATGTGTTGTTCTCGCTCCAGCAATGAATAATTTTAGACAACTCATGAAAACGGAATATCTAACGATTTTTTGTTAAATGAATAGATTGCTCTGTGATGTGTTTCAGGCAAAATTAAACAGGATGGAGAGCCAAGTGGGCTCGAGAAGGCTTAAATAAATACGGGTGCAAACCTGCATACGTTGCCTTTTGGGCTCAAATGTCAGACTGCCTGAGCGGGGAATTGAACCCGTGACCACTGAAACCAAATGTCCTACGGTTAATTCACGGTAACACATATGTGTCTTTTAGCTTGTGGCTGCGTGTTAGTGGCTAAATTTTGGCCCTTCACAGTAAGTCACTATTACGACGAATTCTTTATTATTATTATTATACAATTGCTGTCATGATGACCTTGAAGGGCTATTCCAAGGTCATTCAAAATACCATCATTACATGTACCCCGAGCCATAGTTTTGTACTTCCGTATAAGTATATTTGAAATGGCACATGGCTATTCTAGAATTCGGGCCACCCTGATGTAAATACATACACGCTCATATGTATACATACATCTACCGATTTGCCAACTCGGTTAGCTTGGCATGAAGACCAAGACTTTTAAAACTTCCTTTTGAGGGGGATGCCGTTATTAAGCTAGTACAAAAATTCTTCAAGGTCGATGCTGTTCCGGTCATACACTGGGAGCCATACTGTCAACCACAGTGACATGAACTAACTTTTTATTGAATATTAAAAAGTGAGAATAGATTGTTTTCATACAGGAAAATTAGTCATGATTGTTTCGTCCGGAAGACCTGGATAAAGTCCGTATGAGTCCGGATAGTCCGGGTTACGCATTGTTAAGCGAACAATTTTAACGTTAGTTGTGCTTATTGGTGCGCGCGGCGTATCTTGAGTCCTGGAAGTATTTTACGAGCGGCTACGTCTTCCTGGAGGAGGCGGCTTTAATCGACGGCCGCCATTGTTTTTGTAACCATCTTGGATATCAACAAGGCACTCTGCTGCCAAACACGTACAATCGATTATCTGTGTTCGTTCTGCGGCGAACTCAAGATAGGCCGCGCACACTTTAATGCCTTTGTATCACCAAGGCTGCTTCCGTATACAGAGTGATCAGTTAAGTTGTGACCCAGCTTGATAGCTAAAGTACTCCAGAACGATATGTTATGAGACCTGGGTGACTTGATGAGGCCATTGATTGGACAAGAAATGGATGACCTTGCTAAATTTTATCAAGGTCATTCAGCTGCTAACTTCTTAAATACGCATCACATACCATGAGTGTAAAGTAGGAATATGTATGTAGGGTACAAAGAGACATTGCCAGTGCAAAAAAAAAAAAAAATAACCCGAACAAAAATCGAACCAGATTTGCAGGACCTATGACGAACGTAAGATGGCTACTTTCGACCCCTGAATGGCATTCCATTCAAACACTCCGTCATGCAGGGAAGCATCGCTTAGTTTCAGGGGCCGAAAGTAGCCGTTTTACGTTCGTCATAGGTTGTGTTTTTTGTATTGGTAATGTCTCTTTGTTCCCTACATATTCCTAATTTATACTCATGGTGTGTGATGCATATTTAAGAAGTTAGCAGCTGAATGACCTTGATAACATTTGGCAAGGTCATCCTTTTCTTGTCCAATCAGTGGCCCCTCTTGGCCTCAGCACATCACCCGGGTCTCATAACATATCGTTCAGTACTTTAGCTATCTAGCTGGATCACAACTTAACTGATCACCCTGTATATTGTACAATGAATTTTGGTTTCACCCATGGATTCCAGGCGGTAACACGATGTGGTAGCCATTTTATAAAAATGGTTTTTTTTTTCCCTGTTGTCGCTTCGTCATGCATGCGGTATGGTATTAATTAATTGAGTAACGTTGACCCGAACACTTAAAAAACAAAGAGTATGGGGCACAACGACTTCAAAATATGTAAATATTTAGTTGGTGACTGCTTACGCGAACACCTTTGATGTCGATTGTGGGCCATACCCTTGCTTCACTAGCAATGTGCGCTCAGGAATTTTGAGGGAATGACAAGAGGCTTCGCCTACTGCTGCAGTTTCTACACATGTAAGGCCGGGTATTTAACCCTGACCTGAGAAAAAAGCGAGTATATCACTTAATCATTGTCAATAGGTATACAAATAAGCATGTTAATACGTTGTAAGGTATCTTTGACGTTAATCGTGCTTCATACTTTTTTTTCACTCGTGGGTTCTAGCTCAGTGGCGTAACAAAGTGTCTATGGCCCCATAGGCAAAATTTACGGTCGGGCCCTCCCCCATTTATTGCGCCCCTCCACATTCCCAATTTTTTTACCTTTTCGACTGTCTTGGTCCTAATGCTACACATGAATATTGTTTGGTTAAACGTTACCCGAACAACCCTAAACTTTTCAGCCCAAAGAAATTATTTTGTAATGCAAACAAACAATAACGTTTGAACAAATTTATAAAACATCTCTGTGTAGTATTTTTTTAGCCTACATAAAGTGGCACTATCACCGATTGAAATGCGAACGAAAATACCATTGCGCCATATAGTGGCAATGATATTGTTAGCTTGCTGCCAGGTGCACGAGGGCGAACCAAATTTTCACACAATAATTTAGGATGTCGTGGCTTGTTTGTTTCGTTAAAAGAAATGCCGTTATGCATTTCTTCGCTTGGTGCAAGCAAGAGCTAGCTGGTACTACATAGCGCTAGATGTTGTCAGATTGCGTCTGCTTTCGATCGGCGATAGTGCCACTTTAACTGTTGAATTAATACAAGCTTTGGTTAGTAGCTAAATTATTTACACTTGTTAAATGGGAACTTGCATGGACTTGGTTATAACATGTTGCACTTTGAACATGAAATTTACATGCCATAGTTAGGTCAGTACTTGAGGCTCTTAAGGCGATACTTTCGGCATGTTTTTTTTTCAATGCAAAAATATCAATGATGTTGTCCATGTCTGTCCATATTTCGACGCCTTGCGGGCCCCCGAGTTGCAGGGGCCCGTAAGCAATGCTTACTACCTAGCCTACCTGTACGTTACGCCATTGGTTCTAACGGAACTATCTGACGTGGTAGCCATTTTCTGAACGTGGCCATTTTTTCCTGCTGTAGCTTCTTCACGAATAAGATATGGTATAGTTAACACTTGACCTGGACTAGACACGAGTATGGTGCACAACGACGTCAAAATTCGTGTAAATATTGAGTTGATGACTCCGTAAGTAAACACTTTTGACCTCGATTTCGCTTCATACCTCTGTTTCTCGCTTGGATTCTGAGGGAATGACACGACGTGGCGGCCATTTTCTAAGCGAGGCTTTTTCTCTGCTGTAGCTTCTTCAGGCATAAGGAATGGTAATTAACGTTGACCCGAGCGAGCTGGAGTTTGTGGCAGTTGGGTTTTGTCCCCTGGGCGGGTACTTACCCTCTTCTGGTCCCGTTTAATCCCATTTTCTGAGTGATCAAGTAGGACCCGTGCACGCCTTTCTGTGTACCCCGGGGATACATTGCCACGTGGACCATGGCTTTCTCGCACAGCCTGCTAATGCATTAAAGAAATGTTTGTTAAGGGACGGGAAGGAAAAATCCATATTTAAAAAGGTAGGGGGGGGGGGGAGAGCACCGCAGAAAATTTCAGTGGGGATGGACTTGCTTGGAGATTAGAGTAGTTGCCCTGCTGACTCATCAGCAAAGTGACTGCAGAAGAAACCAGTCCCTCAGTCGAGCTGGTAGAGATGGGTGAGGCGTATACGATACAAAGTAAATAGTTTCACAAGTTTTATACGTAAGACTATTGTGTGCGCGACGCATCTTCTGGAAGTATTTTACCAGCGACTACGTCTTCCTGGAGGTAGCGGCTTTAATCGCCGGACGCCATTGTTTTTATAACCATCTTGGATGTCAACAAGGCACTCTGCTGCTAAAAACGTACAATCGATTATCTGTGTTCGTTCTGCGGCGAACTCAGGATAGGCCGCGCACACTTTAAATGGTACAAAGGTTTGGATGAGGGAGGGGGTTAGGTCTTTATGGTATAGCCAACCTCGGTCACAGTGCAGTGGTCCAGGTAGGGGATCAAGAGGATAGCTAGGAGATGATGGGAGGTCGGATAGGAGATAGGAAATATCCTTGCGTTATTTTTTATGCACTTCCTGGGGACTGTGGCTGTAGTAAGATCATACGTTTCTGGATATCGCCTTGTCAGTAAGGCCTATATTTGCATATGCTTGTTTTTCGTTTTTTTTGTGTGTGCATTACTTGTATTTGCTGAGTAGAGGTACTTAAAAAAAGCTAAATTAGCTTAAATATGCGAAGTAAATTTTCGCTAAAACACGGATTAATAATTTAAGGATATTTTTCCACCTGCTGTCTACACTTTAGCCATTTTGTTGTGCATTATCGTGTCCGCGGCTTATCTTGAGTTCTCCGCAGAACGAACACAGATAATCGATTGTACGTTTTCAGTAGCAGAGTGCCTTATTGATATCCAAGATGGTTACAAAAACAATGGCGGCCGTCGATTAAAGCCACCCCCTCCAGGAAGACGTAGCCGCTCACAAAATACTTGCAGGACTCAAGATACACCGCGCGCACAATAATTATTTGACCGACGAAACGTAACTAGGATAAGAATGAAATGTAATTGATGCCGTAATGAATGTATATGCGTCTTTCTATGATTGGGGGGGGGGGGGGCAGAATTATTGTTAGATGCACTAGTTGGAATTTTATGTATTTAATTTATTGATGTATATGTAACACTTTCACGTTGCAGGAATTTTTTTAATGTACAATTACTAGAATTTTAATATAACTACCTATACAACGTATTGTCAGATCATAAGGATTGCTCACTACACTGAGATAACTTACTTTTTTTTTCTTCTCAGTCTTAGTGGTAGTAAACCACCAGTAGTAGAACCGGAGAGGGAGGGGGGAGCGGCGAAAACCGCCGCAACCGAAATATATTTCAGTTGAACAAATTCTGGAAATTGGCTTTAAGGTGCTAAAATTGCTGCAAATAAGTGGTTTTTCCCCAAGGGTCATTTGCAGCAATCTTGCGGTGGGGATAGCCAGTTGAGGTTTAAACTTAATCCTTGGGTTAAGCTCCGGATTAAGGGAAATTGGTGATATCCATTGAGGGCTTAGCCTGTAGGTCGAGGACTAACTTAATACTGAGTAGTTAGCCCCGAGATGTAAAAGACGGTGATATCCATCCAGGATTAGCGTTATTCCTGAGCTTTAACAACATTTTAACATAACTATATCGAGGGCTAATTTAGCCTAAAGGTCGAGGGCTATAAGGAGTAAAGAGCTAACAAAACCCCAACTTAGTCCAACATGGATATCACCAACTTTTTTTCTCCAGTCCGCTAACTCCCAGGTCGAGGGTTAGTTAGATCCAGGGCTAAGCTACTCCGGGGCTGGTTTAGACCTCAACTGGATATCCCCACCGTTAGAGACTTAAACCAATGTCTCAATTGGCTTAGGGTGCTGAAATTGACAATTGGAAATTGGCATAAGATGCTAAAATTGCTGCAAATGATTGGTTTTTGCAAGGCTCTGTTAAAGTAGCGCCCTCCCATCCCCCTCCCACCCTATAGCGCGTAGATCAATTTTCGGACCACATTTTAAATACCAGTTTTGAGACGCGTTCCCCCCCCCCCCCCCCCCCCCCCACAAAAAAAATCTTTCCTATACGCGCCACTGTAAACCATACGCAAACAACGTTGACCAGGCTCCAGCTTGTTCATTACTCAGTAGCTCACCTCATATCCACAGCTGATGCATTAAAGAAACCACGCGTTTTTGTGTATAAAAGAGAAGGTGGTGTTTTTTTTTTTCCGGGTGGAAATAAGAAAGGAAAGGAAAAGGGAAAAAAAAAAAAGAGAAGGTCGATATTTCCTGAGCCTCGTGTAATTTAAGAACGGGGCACGCGCACATTTCCCTTTTGGATATCATAATAAGTGGGAGAACCCCCAACTCATCAAGTACGGGTAACGCAATCCATCTCCTGTGATGGGAACGGAAACTGTTTCCGTTCACGGACGGAAAAGAAAACCCGCACATTGTTGCAGAATGCCGTTGAAGAGGGGAGCGGGGGAGATTGTTTCTTCTTCTTCTTCGGTGATGGGTCAACGCAGTATCGGGGGATTCCCAATTCGTTCTCCCGTTTCAGTTAACAAAAGAAGTGTGTATGATATTAGGTATTTTAATTCCTTGCGGATGTCTACATTTTTTAATCATGCGAATGAAGAAAGTGGTGGAATAAATGAAGAGACAGCAAAAACTGCAAAAAAAGCTAAGGTAAAAGAAGTAGGGTTAAAAAAAAAAGGTTAGCAATTAAAGGGATATAATACCTCCCATCTCCATTTCTCTCGATCCACCACAACAAGTACAGCCTCAAAGGTCTATTTCCTTGCCGTTAGTCAATCTCTTGGTAAAAATCCGTTTTAAAATGTGGCACCTAAACGAGATTTTCTGTTGAACTGCGTCACGCAGTATACGATCCTTTGCACGTTTGCAATAATCGTGACGTTTCATATCTCTGTGTGTGCGTGTACTAATTTTCTAATAATTACCATGAGATCAAAAATCTAAAAGACTAATGCGGTAAAAATTAAAATTAATTATTACAATTGATCGCCGAATCAAAAATTATAAGACGCTAGCCTAGAAAATTATAAATTGTGATGTTAAAATACGAGAATCATTCCGGTTTGTGACGACACAATCTTTAACTTGATGCTGTTTCGTGCACTATTCCCAAGGCCAACCGACACAGCAGCTACCATCCCAGCCGACCTTGGCTCTGGTAAATGCGCGAATGGCGATCTTCGCGTAGCTGTTATAAGGTAGGCGGAATGTTATAAGGCAAGCCGGGTGTGCCTTTAATAAAGGCGTGAGAAATCCTTCCGTCGGTGGAGGATTTATCCGTCAAAGGCCAGCAACCGTTAATGAACACTTTCACGCCAGCAGTGGCCAAATAATAACAAGATTTTTATTCTCCCTCAAAAAACAAAACGGCAAGAAAGGGTTACCCAGTAGACCACCAACAACTTACCGGAAATTAACATAGTAACATTTATAATTATCAGTGCCAGTGGATGCATCGTCAAAATGAAGAGAACAAGCGTTAATTACAGGCTTTCTGCCTGATTAAAAAAAATAAACAATGTCTAATAACAAAATTCGGGGCGGTGCAGATAAGTTTTCAAACACCGTACATTCAACAGTCCCCTAAAAGTGTGGCGTGACGAGGCTGAGACAGTGTTGTCAGGAAGAGAGTTCCAAACCGGCGCAAGTCAAAAAGAGAAAAAAAAAGATTTTCGACGGTTTAGGTTGACCTTGGGATTAATTAGTCTTAATTTAGGTCCCCTAGTTTGTGTGCCAGTGTTTATTTCAAAGAAAGGAAGATCAAGAGGTAGCATATTATGTAGGATTTAGTAAGTAAGAATTAAGTCAGCTTTAAGTCTATGCAGTTCGAGTAAATGCAGTTGTAAAACTTCCAAACGTAGTTTACAGGTTTTTACTTTTCAATCCTGGTAGTGTTTTTGTAAAACGTCACTGAACTGGCTCAATGTGTGATCGATATTTTTAATAGGCTTGGTGACCACACTAGGCATGCATACTCGGAGAGGGCGAACGCATACTTTATATACCCAGAGTTTAGGTGTTTAAATTGCCGGAGGTGAAACAGCAACAGGATGGAGACCCCAGGCACACCGCGAGCTTTTTGAGGTTGGGGGGGGGGTCCCGAGCAAAGCGAGCAACAATAGCCCAGTGGTTATCGTCCTCATCTCCAAACCAAGTGAGTGCCGGTTCGAATTCCCCGACTGGCCTAACTACTTAAAAAAAAATCACCAGTATTAATTTGGGTATGAACGAGTTATAGCCTTATTTCTTTTTTTCTTTTTCGGATTAGTGGATCTTGTATTTCAACAAAGCCAGTCTTTATCTGCACGGGTGGCAGCGAACACTGGGGCATCAGATTCGATAGGCGTCCTGGTCCCGGCTGTACATCTCTGGCTTCTTACAGACCCCGGGTTCGATCCTGGTGAAGGGAAGTGCATATGTACGGGTTTTTTTCCCCGGTTGCTTCCCGCCTGTTGTACGAGGGTTTCTTCCGGATACTCCGGTTTCCTCCCTCCTGCGGAAGAAAACAACTGTTTACGATGGTGGTTCCTTCCACTTAACGTCTGCCGCTCGGGCCTTCCAAAACCTTACTGGCCGACTATGTCTATTCTATTCTGATTCATTCTATTCTTTAATACTGTCTGAGAAATAAATCGCATATTTATCACTAGTTAGGGAAATTTAACAGATATAATGTATATCAAAAGTAAAGTAATGTACCAACCATAGGGCAGTGACACGACGTAGCATTATTGTGTATAACTCTATGGTGGAGCCAGTAACTGGGTTAGCTGCAAGGAACACTGGAGGGAGAAAGGAAGATTGTCTTATTGAAGCCAATGCTATTAGACTGGATTTCTTAAGCCTATAACGCGCGATTTTTGTTGTTGGAGAAAACAACGTTTTTTTTTAAGCCTAAGAAATCCGCTCTCAAAGCACTGTCTTGACTAGAAGTGCCGTTTTTTCCGTTACATTTTAATCTAGTGCACCTTGTAGCTATTACCTCCAAACGGTGTCTCGTAGCCAATATGACGTCACATGACGCTGCTCTATACCATAGATATATTAATTTCTGATCGGTTTCCATAAATAGTGATGAATGTCACAATAATTTCAGAGTAACAAGATCCTGTATAATCCTGCAAGATTCGAATCAAGATCCTATACGGGGCCTTGCATAAGTTAAGGTGCAGATCTTGTACGATCTTGGTACAAGATCCTGCATGATTTGGCAGGATCCTAGCAAGATCCTACATGATCTTGTAAGTTTTGTTCTTCCTATAGGAACTTGAAGGATCTTACAATTTGTTTGATAGAACGTCCACATAGCCTATACACAATAAAACACGAGATATGTATCGACTCACAACAAACTTTTTCCTTCTTCTACGCACTGTTTACAGCCTAAACGCCCAACTGAGTTCTTATACACCATTATGCAGAGGGCGCTGCGAGCCGCAGCTTGCCACCGCCACTATTGAAATATACTCTCCAATTTATGGACTCTTTTCAAGTTGCTTACATTCTGCAGGGCTGCCTTCTCCATCACTTGATATTTAAACAACCTGACAGCCTGTAACTGGCATCTGCTGGGGGGGGGGGGGTGTAATCGGGGAGGGAAAGGCGCGCAAGAAAGATGCGGGAGGCTGGTTGGCATGGTAACGGACGGTGCCATTTCACGGCAGGAGGGTGACGTAGGCGCTTGATTTCGGGACAGCGAACAGCCCGCAATGCGAGCAGCAACCTGCCCTCCTGCGGGGCAGTTTATGAACGCCCTTTTCACCCTTCAATGCCATCCAATGTCTTCGATTGTGAAAACGGGGACAAGTGGCAAGGCTGGTTCGAGATTATTAAAAACAAGTGGCTGACTGGTTTCGAGATTATTAAAAAAAGAAGCCGTTGTTCCCGGAAGAGGGCCACTTAATGCTAAGAACAAAACGGGCGACAGGGTTAACGCGGGTGACGTGAAAACTTGCGCCAAGAAGTTGTCGCGTATTGCGAGCGGGTTGGTTTTGAATCAGACAAGAGGGTTAATTCGTTTTATTTCTTCGTTTGTTTCGGGTAATCCTGTGCTCGACGAGCGTCGTGCTTTAGTGCAGTTGTAATCATATCAAAAACAAAAAGTGGTAAAAGGGGCAGCCAAGTTCCGAATGGTTCGGCCCTGCAAAGGAATGATATCAACACACCAAAACATTCGCCAAGTTAATCGCGCTGCTTAATAGTACAAAGGTTAAATGAAAACTAGAACATTGCTATTTTCGGTAGCTATGTTCAATTCTTCATTTAACGTCCAAAGTATTATTCGGTGCGATTAAGTTGGCGAATGTTTTGGTGTGTTGATATCACTCCTTTGAAGGGCCAAACCACTCTCAACTTGGTGGCCTCTTCACCAGTTTTTGGCTTTGTTTATTTTGCTTTGTTTTTAGAGTTGATTTATTTTTCGTGAATTGGACGTGAATACAATTTCTTTGGCAACGTTGTGTAGATTTATCGTGCTACACTAGTGTGTATCTAGGCACGCACGTCAATATACACGTTGTCATTGTCCAAACTTTGGCTGTCCAATGATCGACGATGCCGACAATACTAACAATGGTTATAACAATATTTTCGTACTTAAGCACCCTCCCACTCCGTCCTCGTTACACCCTTGGGTTCCAAACCATAAAAGGTACGCAGTTCGTATCGTACTGCAGCTATTCGTCCAATCTCATAGCTGGAAGCCTTCCCGTTATCTCGGCATCGATGAATAATCACCCTATGGAGATTAACATGGGGATGAGCGGACTAGAATTAGCTAGCTAGTTACACATTTTCAATGTTATTGAGGGTCAGATTTTACATTGAAAGCAGCTTAGCTGGCTTTCCTGCACGAGTTAATTTTTGTTAGGTGGGTCACTTGCTCTCGATTTCAACACAATTTAAGCTTTTGTACCGCATTATTATTTTTCCTCAAGTACCTGAAATGTGCCCAACTATGCTTCAAGATACAAGACACTGACGCTATGGCGCCGCGCTACAATGGTTCACAACCTCGATAATTGAATTGATGTGATGTTTGTTGCGTAACATGGGGCGACACACTAGCGTGTGTCTAGATATGAAATTTACGTGTTAACACAATGAAACTGACGATTTCTTGGTTTACCCCTCTAGTTTTTAGTCTTCTGTGCAGTCGTAAGGCTGGGAAAACTATAGTAATGACTTTTTCCGTCCGTCCGTAGTCGAGTGGCCTTTGAAAAGACGGCTGGGTTTGCCGAACTCTTTTTAAAAGTATTTGTATGGCTGCGTTACTGTAATTTTCAAAACTAGTTGGCAAATCCTAAGTTGATTTACCAACATGGGGGGGGGGGGGGTCTCCCATCCCCTACCCCCAACCAGGTGCCCGGCGCTATGACACAGTTCAGTTTCAACACAAACTTGGCCGTAAGCTTTAAAAAGGGGATTTCCCTTTCCGGTTTATGTATAATAGAAACTTAGATTTAAATTTTACATGAGTATCAACCAGGCTGGGGCGGCCTTTTCGTCCTCCTTAAAGTGGTCGCCTTATCTTGGTCCGGCTACCCTATCCAGACAACACGTATACATGAAAGAGCCTTTGATTCATAAACGCCGTTTGCTGTACGGCCTGCTATGGGCTATGTTGTTGCGTAGCCTAGAGGCATGCGCCGGCAGAGATGCTATCACGGCCTTGCGGTCTGTATGGGCGACTGCGTACTGCTGCTTTTGTGAAACCGATGGCAATCTATCCTTCCACCCTCCATCGTTGGGGAAGGTTAGAATATCCACGCCGGTAACCACTGATGTAAAAGGTACATCTGGATTGTATATAATATGTTAACCCCCTCAGTCAACTTTTAACAAAACCGCGGTAATTTTTACGTTGGTTTAGAGAAGCTGACAAAAAATTTTAAAAAGCGAGCTTTGTGGTTACCCTAGCAAACTGAGCAAACCGGCAGCCGAATAGTTAAAGGCTTGGCCTCTCAACTAAGAGGAAACCAGGTTAAAACCCGTTACGAATCCTTCACTTATGTTCTTTTAGTAAAACACACTATAACGTACGTCTTTGAATGGGACGTTTTACCACTGTAGGTTTTTAGGTACTTCAACCGAGATGCCACCACCTTAGGCCACATATGATTAGAAAACAAAACCGAACTCGCTTCTTGTCTAAGTTAGCCAAAAGCAAACCCACAGGAAAGCAGCACGAGTAAGCTTTCTTTTAAGTTATCAAATACCACATTGTTGCTGTAGTGTTTAGTCCACGTGAAACCTTACTGCTGTTCTCAACCACTGCAAACTCCGTAACGTGTGAAAACCATATACAGCAGCGACACAACGTAGTATTATTGTATATAACTCTATGCTGGAGCCTTAATGGGTTAGCTGCAAGGGGCACTGCAGAGCGAAACAGAAGGACGTCATACTGATGCCGATGATGTGAAGAGTGATTTCTTAGACCTAAAACACGCGATTTTTGTTGTTGGAGAAAACAACGTTATTTTAAGCCAGAAATCCGCTCTTCCGTTGTTTTTCCTACGATTTTTATGTAGTGCACCTTGTAGTTATGCCCTCCAAAACCCATACTGGTGCCAATACGGCGGCAAATGTCACTGCTCTATTCAGAAAGTTCCGAAAAATGAAGTTATTACTATCTGTAAGTCGGACTCATTTCGTAGCGTTTCGTTATTGTTTCGTGCAAATATCCATTTGTTGAACACCCAGAAATAAAATCAGCAACCTTGTCATTTGTGTTGGCAGAGATTTTGCTTTTGTCGTTGTGTGTGATGCACGGTATGTAGCGTTTTAAAAGTTTGTAAGAAATATTTTTCAGTGAAGATGGGGGAAATTTGGATAAAACCCTCGAAATATAGCCAGCCTAGTAAATGAATTCAGTTTAGTGGGCACACAGTGCTTCGTGTCCACATCTTGTCTAAGAAGAAAACGAAAGGGTGCAAACTCACTTCAAAACTTGGTGGTGAAGGTTGTCGACGCGTTCTGTCTATGCGTCTTGCTTAACACCATTTCACTGTACTGTCACCAGCCACCATGTTGAATTCTTAAGAGCATCATGCCAGCTAGCCTGGTCGGTCATATTCCGCAGCTCTTTGGCAATTTCTAACAAGGGTATACCGGCCAATTTTCAACCATTTTGGCAATTACCTTGTCAGTCATATTAGCAACTATCTTGTCAGCCATCTTGGCAACTAACTATCTTCTGGTCAACTATCTTGGCAACCGTTTTGTAGCTATCATGGCAGCCGTTTGGCTGCTGTACCAATTTTGCCGTCATGCTGATATTTTATTAATCATCAGTCATAGTGCCATTCTGTCATACTGTGCACCGTTTTTCCGCTAAAAATCTACCACTGTGTTTCCCTTCAGGTGCTCATTCAGTCCCTCATCTGCCACTGTCTCCCCCCCCCCCACCTCCAATCTGCCACTCATCTCGGTCGGACATTTTTCCTGGACTTTGCTTCAATCATGGCGGCCATACTGCCAACTTTCACATGTGACTATCCCATTTTTCAGTATGTTTAGTCACTGAAGAAATGGACGTCTGTAAGATAAATGATATAGTATACGGTTCCAGGTATGACTGCCATGCCAAGTTTAAAATTATGGGTATCTGCACTGCCAAGCCACGTTTACATTTATGGGCATGCGGTCATTCAAATGCTCTTCACATACAACCAAAGTTCGGATTAGGTTTTCGAGCTCTTGACTGAAGGAATCTCCTACACCAACGTACAATGGATAGGGATAGGGTCTCGAAGGTGGATTCCGGTCATTCAGTGTTCACGGGAAACGATCCTTGGTAATATCCAGTCATTCTCCATTCCAATATAATCTAAGCAGTTGAAAATGACAGTTAATTCGGTTATTTTCTATTTTTTTTTTGTGTGCAAGGGAGAAATTATTTCGCCCATTTGGCCTGATTTCGCTCTCCTAGGTACCTTGAATAGAATATAACTAGCGGAGTCGCTCGCTTCGCTCGCTCATTCCGCGTCGTCTCGCTCTCCCCTCCCCTTCCCTCCCGTCTCGCTCCCCCCCCCCCCACATTTAATTTGCTGTTCGGTCGGTAGATGGCATCGTATGTTCGCGCTGCTGGCCGTTGCGTTCCGGGCGCAGCTACTATCTCAGCGGGGCTTGGCTGCTACTCTTATAATTTGCCGTTCCGTCGGTAGATGGAGGAGATGGCATCGTAAGCAGCTGCTGCAGATGCAGATTGCTGCTGCGCTGCCGATGGCTTGCGGATCTTGTGTAATTATATATATAGGTTCTAAAATAGAATAGAATGGAATAAGAATTCATTTCATGTACAAAAAAATGAAGGAAAACTTCCCGAGGCTTTTACGGGAGTTTGTCTTTTGTAGGAAAAAAAACAATGTGTGTGTATAGACGCTAAAAAAAAAAGTGTATATGAACGTATTCCTAATCAGGAAAAAATAAATTAAATATAAAAACATTAAGATGTATATTTTAGCACTTTTTACAATAGAGCATTGACATTTGCCGCCATATTGGCACCAGTATGGGTTTTGGAGGGCATAACTACAAGGTGCACTACACAAAAATGGAGGGAAAAACAGCGGAAGAACGGATTTCTTAGGCTTAAAATAACGTTGTTTTCTCCAACAACAAAAATGGCGCGTTTTAGGTGTAAGAAATCACTCTTCACAGCATCGGCTTCAGTATGACGCCCTTCTGTTTCTCTCTGAAGTGCCCCTTGCAGCTAATCCATTAAGGCTCCAGCATAGAGTTATATACAATAATACTACATCGTTTCACTGCTCTATAGACACGAAAATGAAGGATGTCTTGGGATGTATACAAAAAATTGTTATGCTCGGTATCGTAAATTAAACTTAAAAAAAACAAGGAAAGTACAGGCCTATCTAAATGTGATTCAGTAGAGTGTTTAAGCGTATTGTATCGTCCCTATGTGGTAGGAGGTAGAAATAATCCTTATCTGCAACTCCACCCCCACAACCCATCTCTGTAAGTATTATATGAATATAAATAAAGTCATTTAAACACCTTCTTTCATTTCTTCGGTGCCAAAGAGAGAGTTGAATGATCTGCAAAGCAAACAATTCTGTTCAAAGTCGCCCAAATCCATAAACACAAATCCCTCGTATTGGATCCCTCGCACAAATCCCTCGCATAGAGATCAGTGTGTTCGTCACCTCTCAACACAGTGCGTCGAAACGAACGACAAATCTGCCATGTCCGATCTCATCGTGAATCGGGTCACAATATATAGGCCCTTGTCATCCAGTTTTTATGTTGAAATATTATGAGCTCTGCACCGTGTGGTCTATGGGGGGGGGGGGGAAGTGAACACCCCAACCATTCAACTATGCACGGGCGCAATCCCCTGGTACTAGATGGCGCCATTATTTTGCGAGGGTTGAGTGTTGGGAGAGGGGGAATAGCGACGTATTACGTTCACGCTTACTGACGCTCCCAGCCTGTGAAATCGTCATTTCTGCACAATTACGGCACTGATTATAGGTTGGAGGGAATCAAAGGACACAGGCGATTTTTTTTAGCAGTTTTTCCACGAGGCTGTAGTTTTTTTTTTATCTTTTATCGATAACTCTTCTCCACAACGAGTTGCCTTCCGAAGTTGAAAAAAATACGAACGCTTGCACGAGCTATTTTTATCAACTTCGGAATGAAACGGCGGAGGTTAAGAATTTTTATCGATTTTATTTAAACTACTGTCGAATGGGGCATTTGAAACATAAATATCGTAGTAGCCTAAGGACACGTTCATGCAGCGACTCGCGTTTGCATTCTCGCAGCTGGAATTTAATCGCGACGGTGGATGTGTCGTCGCCTTGGCAACGACGCTACCTGGGTTAGCTAAATCCGACATCGTTTGAGTAAATGCTTGCAGTCTTATAATCCGTGACAATAAGATGAAGAATTCCTCCTGACGAAACGATTTTCCCAGAGGCTTCTTAACAAAAATACTGACTCAAATAGTTGCGAGCCGGCAGAGCTAAAACCGTCGCCATGTTGGAATTTCAGACGATTTCTAGCTAATAGCTGCGAGAAGGCGGAGGCGAGTCGTTGCGTAAACGTGCCCTAAAATCACCCTAATTTTTTGTGTGGATGGTTGAGGTAAAGGAAGGAGACAACTAAGTAAATGTTTGTATCTGAAGGATTACAATAATGCTATTTAGGCTTTACCAAAAGAGAGTTGCCCATTTCACGTTGTCGCCTGGATACTTCACCTTCGAACACCGATCATCAGCAATCTTACTTCAGTAACACGGTCTGGGCAAAAATTTTCATCACCAGAGCCCAAAGCCTCCCGTATTAATCAGCCATCATCAACTTTTTGCAACCATATTTTGGAAGAGTGGAAGTGCTAGAGACTTCTTATAACCCGCTGGCACCCCTCCTAAATGGCTGAATATGAACTCCGCCATCAGCTTTATCCGACCCGTTCCCCCGAGGGGTTAGACGCAGCTTTATCATTCTGCAGGTCAGGGGGAGGTATCACGCCTACGCATACTGATGCTGAACCGCCCCCCCCCCTCCTCAACCCCCTCCCTTGAGCTCCCCCGTTCTACCAAAATGGCCATTGCGTGGCAATTACGGCACTGATTACGGCTAGGGCGATTGGCTGGACCCGGAAAATTGAACCGTGCTCCGGTTCCTTTTGTGATGCCGCAAGTTCGGTGACTAACAAACAGATGAAATTATATCTTTGGTGAAAATGGAGTTGGTCCTCAGGGGATTCCGAAGAAACAGTGACACGCACGCGTTCCTCATCTTTTAGTGAGCAGACGCACTCGGGTAGCAACTTGTAGCTTTAGTTGGCCGGGGTTTTCCTCGATCCTTTGACACTAGCGCCGCCGTAAGCCACTCAACATAGGAGTGTGTTTTAAAAATGAACTAGACTGTGTATGCTCTGTTATCCAACGACGAGATTCGTATAAATTCTTGTCGACGCTCCGCAAGGTTGGTGGAACGATAGTATACACTACGGTTGGTCACTCCCAAGCTCATTACGTGACGTCACTGGAACATTTCTGGTTTGACTTGTGCGCATGTGCGTAAGCTGTTGAGCTGTATTGTGACGTCAGCGGAGGCAGCAAAATCAGCAGCCAATGGGAAAGCAATATGGAAAAAGCTCGGAATAGACTTCCCCCCCACCCCCTCCCCCGGACGCTCCGCTGTTGCGTCCTCCCAATGGATTTGATGATTTTTGGACCAAAAACCTTCACGAATACAAGACTGGAAGTCTGGAACGCAGCATAGTACCAAAGTTAATGAATGGAGTTCACAGCAACATGGCGCAAGAACTCGTGACCGGACCATCGCAAGACAGTTGCAGCAACTAACAATTACGTGACACGAATTTACTGGCAAACAATATAACGCAGCCGAATAAAGCATCCGGGTGCCGTTCAAAGCATCATGATGAAATTCCCTGATTTTTCAAGGTTTTCGAGACCATACTGACATTTTTTCCTTATTAATTATTTTCGGTCTTCACATTTCGTTCAAATCTTAATAACTATAGTGTCCGCGGCCTATCTTGAGTTCGCCCCAGAACGAACGCAGATAATAGATTGTATATTTTTGGTAGCAGAGTGCCTTGTTGATATCCGAGATGGTTACAAAAACAATGGCGGCCATTGATTAAAGCCGCTCCGTCCAGGAAGACGTAGCCGCTCATAAAATACTGCATGACTCAAGATACGCTGTTCACACAATACACCGCATTGCTTTGCTAAATCAAAAATTGTACTGCCTTAACTAGCTTTGGTAAACAGTACGACAGCCATAATCTGAACAAAACTAAACCGGGTGTCCCAAAAGTCAGGGGTCATCCGGGTGACCCCTGACGTTTGGGACACCCGGTAGAAACGCACTTATAACACGTAACGTCCCATATTACTTAGGCCTATAAGAAGTTTTTGCTAAGTTTTAATTGAAATAAAGTAAAGGTTTTAGAAGTAAAAACTGAAATCCGAAGTATAGGCCTGCCTATTCTTTACAGATGAAAAAGACTTTCTGGAAAATTAATGTTGAAATTCCCTGACTTTCAGTTTATGTTTATCAAATTCCCTGATTTTTCCCTGAATTTCCCAGATTGGATAAATTCCCTGAATTTCCCAGATTGGATAAATTCTCTGACTTTCAGTTTATGTTTATCAAATTCCCTGATTTTTCCCTGAATTTCCCAGATTGGATAAATTCCCTGACTTTCAGTTTATGTTTATCAAATTGCCTGATTTTTCCCTGCCTGAATTTCACAAATTGGATAAATTCCCTGAATTTTCCCGGTTTTCCAGCTAGAACGCCACCCTGTTCTAATTTAGACCCGCCTTCCTGTTTTATCAGCCATTGGAGTCGGTCATTGTCGATTCTTGGGACCTTTTCGGGTCAGTTTAATTAGAAACCTTAACAAATTCTACCCAGTGCCCAGGTGTCAATTTCAACTTTCCCTCCTCATGCTCCCAAGTTAGTCAGCCATCGTGTAGGCCTAAGACACACGAACCATGATAAACATCTTTAAGAAACTGGAGCCATCCGACTGGTTTGACCAACTTTTTCAAATCACCATTTGGACTTCAAGTATAGAATGGTTTAATTGATTTTTTCCACCGACGTTCCTGCTATAAAGCTTGGGGTAAGCTATAGGACTTGTTCGAAGAACCACGATGAGTAATACCTATCTTGTGTCTCAGTAGCGTGAGGGCACAGACATCCGAGAGTGCAGGGGCAACTTTCAATGAAGGGCACGCTAAGGCTTTATTTTTCTGGGGAATTTTTTTTCTGCTTGTCACTCACTTTTGGCCCTTTCTTGGGCTTCCTAGCTTTCTTTTTGACAGTTTTCGGGCTCTAAGACTGCTCGCTGTGACCAGAATTTTTCAGTCCAGAAAAGCAATATATGGCATATTTTTTCATCAAAAAGGGCAGGGGCAATTCCCCCCTCCCCCCAGTGCACGCCATTGGCTTATCTAGCTATTCCTATAAATGCAGTTTAAACAATAACTGCTGACAGATACCACTTGTAATCCTACAGGCTTATGCAAAGTTTATCTCGCACTGGGAATGAATCATGTAATTATGCCATACAATCACGATTTGCTAATGAAAGATTCCTCAAATACTGTTACCATCTCCTTGGGAGCGGGGGAGGGTTCTCGCAAGAAATTATATTAAAGTAATACCGGAAGAGCACAAGACAAGATTATGTGACGGTTCACAACAGAACATGCAAAAAAAATAAAAAACACATTATTGAATCATGTTGTACTGTTTCACCAATTCCAGTTGAAGGTGCTGTCACAACACTTTATGGGAGCGTGTTCCAAGAATTAATGGCTCTCACAGTGAAGCAGGAATGTCCAACGATGGTACGGATTCGTGGTTTTGTCAACTTCATGCTACGACCTCTCATTTGTAAGACAGTCTACTGTTGAAAAAAAACTGGTCGACAGGCAAAATCACTTCGCCAGACAGAATTTGACGAGTCTTGATAAGGTCACCTTTTAAACGCCTATCAACAGGGGTTGTCAGGTCAAGCCTTTTCAAACGTTCTTCGTAAGGCAAACATTTCCGTGAAGAACAGTACCTGGTGAAAGCTCTCTCAACTTGTTCCAACTCGTAAATATCACCGTTGTAAGCGGGCCTCCATTTTTGAATCGTGTGACCCCCGCAAAATGATTCTACTTGAATTGCGAAAGTTTCCTATTGTCCCAGACCTCTACCTCTTTCTACATCGCCCACCTGTAAAAAAAATCTTTGTAATTAAGATCTAGTTTATTTTTGTTTGCTTGTCCACAAAGGGAATCTTAATAATTCTTATTCTATAGAAGTCCGCAGTGGGAATTGCGATGATCCTTATTCTATTGCAGTCCACAGTGGAAATTGCGACAATCCTTATTTTATTGAAGTCCGCAGTGGGAATCTGGATGATCCTTATTCTATTGAAGTCCACAGTGGGAATTGCGTTAATCCTTATTCTATTATAGAAGTCCTTAGTAGGAATTGCGATAATCCTTATTCTATAGAAGTCCGCAGTGGGAATTGCGATAATCCTTATTCTGTTGAAGTCCACAGTGGAAATTGCGACAATCCTTATTTTATTGAAGTTCGCAGTGAGAATCTCGATAATCCTTATTCTGTTGAAGTCCAC
Organism: Lithobius niger; assembly: GCA_023313725.1. Classification (NCBI taxonomy): domain Eukaryota; kingdom Metazoa; phylum Arthropoda; class Chilopoda; order Lithobiomorpha; family Lithobiidae; genus Lithobius; species Lithobius niger. Next base: position 227,419 of record JAHWFP010067149.1, on the reverse strand, counting down.
AGTGGAAATTGCGACAATCCTTCGTCTATTGAAGTCCGCAGTGGGAATCTCAATAATCCTTATTCTGTTGAAGTCTACAGTGGGGATTACGATAATCCTTATTCTGTTGAAGTCCACAGTGGGAATTGCGACAATCCTTCTTCTATTGAAGTCCGCAGTGGGAATCTCGATAATCGTTATTCTGTTGAAGTCCACAGTGGGAATCTCGATAATCCTTATTCTATTGAAGTCCACAGTGGGAATTGCAATAATCCATAATGTATAGAAGTCCGCAGTGCGAATCTCGATAATCCTTATTCTGTTGAAGTCCACAGTGGGAATTGCGATAATCCTTATTCTATTGAAGTCCACAGTGGGAATTGCAATAATCCATAATGTATAGAAATCCGCAGTGGGAATCTCGATAATCCTTATTCTGTTGAAGTCCACAGTGGGAATTGCGATAATCCTTATTCTATTGAAGTCCACAGTGGGAATTGCAATAATCCATAATGTATAGAAGTCCGCAGTGGGAATCTCGATAATCCTTATTCTATTGAAGTCCACAGTGGAAATTACGATAATCCTTATTCTATTGAACTCCTTAGTGGGAATTGCGATAATCCATAACGTATTGAAGTCCGTAGTGAGAATTGCGATAATCTTTATTCTATTGAAGTCCGCAGTGGTAATCTCGGAGGCTTGGCAGATGTACCGAAGTTGCAGTATTTTCATGCAAACGGGAAATCAGAACAATGCAGTATAACACCGGCTGTATTCGAGGGGCTGCTCTAGCTTGTTTAAAAAAAATCGAGAAAAATTGACTCATGTAAATTTACAGTGGAGGACCCTTTAAAACTTGAAAGACGTGAAGCACGTGCTCCCTGCTTGTCTTTCAGCTCGGCTCCAGATTCCCAAGACGAAAGGAAGGAGTTACTAAAAATCGCAGTTCGTTTGTACGTTGCTCTGATACTGTCGTAAATGCGTTTCATTTCGCACTTCCTGCCAACTCACGTTCCCCATTTGGGCCATAGTTTCTGGAAAGCTGCGTTGGTCATTTCTCTTTAAGTTCTTATTTGCATACGTTATTAATTCGTCCAAGGTCTGAGAGCCGGCGAGCCCCAGCTCACAAATCACGGTTATGGCTCCAAACCTGGTTACCACCGCCTCACCTACCCCTCGCGTTCCGCCCACACATCTTCCAAGCAGTTAAAGGTGTTCGTTCGGATACTCCGGACACGGACTACAACTTAATTACCGACGGCGACCACTGGAATTGGCTTGAAATAGCTTGAAATTATGCAGGGAGAGTTGTAAAGTTGCATTTCATGCAGGGTGTACTATTTCCGTAATGGCAGTGAAACTTTGGAAGGTCGTACAGCCGCCAAAGGTGGGATCCCCATCTCTGCTCCCTCTTTGAACCCCTGCTGATTTGTGTTATGGAAGTAAATGTTTATTTTCAGTGGAGCACGTTTCTCTGTTCTGATACCAAGTCCAACAAACCCAACAACGGTTGTGCATGCAGTGATTGTTACTCAACCAACTTTGAAACTCTTCCAAGTCGGCTTTATCAATTAATGCAATATGTCGCTTGTTATAGGCCACATCTGTTTGTTTGACATTGTCGGTCGCTCGCCCTCTTTCATTATACACCCTCTTTCATAATAATGATGAATTTGCTTGCCCAACCTAAGCGTATTATATATATAGATATGTGTCCAATTTTCGTTATTTCCCTAAATTCTGGCTGGTGTTTCGCCTCGAGTGAAATGTAAAATATTTCAAACATTTTCTCCCCATGTTTCGCTGCGTGGTGAACTATTAACTATTGCCTTTAACTAACTAACTATTAACTAACTAACTAACTAACTAACTATTAACTAACTATTGCCTTTAACTATTGCCTGTCAAGTCAACCCAGAGCAGCAGCTAGCCTTTTTAAATGGGGGTGGGGGGTTGCGCAAGAGAAAAACGTTGGGCCCCAAAAAAACCTAAACAATCTTGGGTTCAACGTTGCGGCCTCGTTTCAAGTAAGTTTCACGTAAAAATGTGGGCCCCTCCTTTGAATTTAGGACTCCCTTGCCTACCTGGGCCCCGGTGCCTTGTACCATATGCACCCCTTAATTTCGGTGCTATACCGTTAACGTCTAACGATCTTAGGTAATGTTCATGATTACACCTCAAGTTTCAGTGAAAAAACACTTTTGTCATTTTCCATTTTACCGCTGAACTGTTGCAGTGGCTTCCTTTCACCGTTTCGTACTAGTAACAGTGACTTTAAAAGTACCGTTGAGGGCTCGAAGACTTAGAGTGGGCAATGCAAGCTGCAACGCAATAAAATATTCACAGTATGGGATGGAAGTTCGTGGTAAAACGGTATACGTCTAAGTTGAGCTTGCAACTATACTAGCGCGCGCGCGTGCAGTTTCTCGTTGCCAACGTGGCTTGACGGGATTACAACGAGAATGACACTCGTTGAAGAGAACGAAGGAGAATTGCTCTTGCGAGGAGATGTGGGGCCCCCCCCCCGACTTCACAATTGATTGTTTGCCAAATCTCTGATATGATTAAAGGTTCCATCGTGGAATCGTTTTGATAAGAATATCAGTTAACGTTTTTTTTCTCTTTTTTCTGTAAGGCCTACTGAGAATAAAGACTGTTCAGTGTAAATGGCAGTGTTGGGCTTTAAAGATGACAGGTCTTTTAAAGATGCATGGTTCCTTAAAGAGATTCACGACTTCTGACGCCTTCGTTAGTTATCTAAGGTTCATGCCAGAGGTTTTGTTTGAGGTCAAATTTAACTAATAAACCCGAATCGGCCAGAACGGATTCAAATTTTGGAAACATAACAGCATTTAATCAGTTTGAAGTAGGTTTGCAACACAACAAAGTTGGCAAAAATAAGTAAGTAAATTACCAAAATATTGCGTGACGTGCTGGTTGGCTCCTGCCCAGAAGAAGTGAATAATTCCAGCGTGGACTCTTCTTAAAAGGTCATTCCACCCCGCGCCATTTTTCTCGATCCTCCACATCAAGTACGGTCCCAAAGATCTGTTTTCTTACCGTTAGTCAATCCCTTGGTAAAAATCCGTTTTAAAATGTGGCATCTAGGAGATTTTCTGTTGAAGAATTGTTAACTTTATTTATTGCATCCCGCAGTATTGATCCTTTGCGCGCTTACAATAATCATGACGTTTCCTGTGTGTGCGTGCATGTACCAATTTTCTAATAATTACTATGAGATCAAAAATCTGAAAGACTAATGCGGTAAAAATTATAATTAATTATTCCAATAGATCGCCGAAGCAAAATTATAAGACACTAGCCTAGAAAATTATAAATTGTGATGTTAAAATACGGGAATCATTCCGGTTTGTGACGACACAGTTAATGCAGCTGCTATCTCAGTTGACCTTTGCGATGCTATTTGTGCGGATGGCGATCAGTGCATGGCTGTTATAAGGCGGGCGGAATGTTATAAGGCAGGCCGGGTGTCCCTTTAAATCTAGGTAATGGTTGACAATGGCAACGGCTTCTATTAGATCCATTTCCTTTGATGGATTCATCTAGAAACTTGTATGCCGGAAAGAGTCCCTTTGCACATGGAGCAGTGAAACAGCTAACTTCCTTTGGGACCGGCATTAACAAGGCCAGCTGCTTCTGATGTTACAGTATAAGGTCACTGCAGTCGGACACCAAAATGGCGATGTTCATAATTGAACACCAGCAGGTTTGTTACTGACTTTGAAACTGTCTGCCTGTCCAGATGATTTCTTTCACACTGTTTATCATAACGGGATGCGGTCCGCATGTATTATTGCGTACGTCTTGGTGACGTGAAAATTATAACCACTTCCGAATACGGGGTCGTGAAATTCCTAATACTTAGCCATGCTAATTCGTGAACAGTGCCACTAGCGGCAGAGGCAAGAGCGACCATGTTGGCGTTTCAGTTTCAGTTTTGATTACGAGACATGAACGAACAGTGCAAAAAGTACTTTGAAAGTACCAAAGCAATGTTTCCAAAGTTTAAATGCGTTATTAAGGCCGATTCACGTTTGTTAGTTAAATTTACTACGGTATGTGAAGTGTATACAACTTGCAAGATTTAGAAGACGTTTTGAAGACAGGTGGATCTGGCTGAATCGGCGATTGAGCTGCAGCCGCCATTTTGGATGCGTGTTCAATGCACGTGCGACTTTTGTCTTTGGCCGCTATCTTCAGAAAATTCTGTCGTGGTGCTGCCATCTATGTAAGGTGAGAAAGTGCTTAGGTTCGCAAAGCTGTCGTCAATGATTCCAACCTTAAAACGCTGCAAATATTAAAGCAAGAGCCAGATCTGCTGACAGTTATCTATCAGTTGTCTGCCTTTTTCAGAAGATTCTGTTAGCTAAATAAGGTGAGAAAGCACATGACATAACATACGAGTGCTACCATCATTATATAGGTGGAAATATCGTTAAACCAAGGGCCACTCATTCTGCTGACAGTTTTCTGTCAGTTGTCTGCCTTTTTCAGACGACTGTGTCAACTATACAAGGTGAGAAAGCACATAACATACGAGTGCTACCATCTTTACAAAGGCTGAAACATCGTTAAACTAAGAGCCAGATCTGCTGACGGTTTTCTGTCAGTTGTCTGCCTTTTTCAGAAGATTCTGTCAACTATATAAGGCGAGGAAGATGATAACATACGAGTGCTACCATCTTTACAAAGGTTGAAACATCGTTAAACTTAGAGCCAATTATTCTGCCGATAGTCTTCTGACAGTTGTCTGCATTTCTCAAAATATTCTGTCAACTATATAAGGTGAGAAAGCACATGACGTACGAGTGCCACCATCTTTACAAAGGTGGAAACATCGTCTAACCAAGGACCACTCATTCTGTGACAGTTTTCTGTCAGTTATTTGCCTTTTTCTGTTAACTATACAAGGTGAGAAAGCACATAACATACGAGTGCTACCATCATTACATAGGTGGAAATATCGTTAAACCAAGGGCCACTTATTCTGCTGATAGTGTTCTGGCAGTTGTCTTCCTTTTTCAAAAGATTCTGTCAGCTACATAAGGTGAGAATGCACATAACATACGAGTGTTACCATCTTTACAAAAGCGGAAACATCGTCAAACCAAGAGCCATTTCTTCTGTTGATAGTTTTCTGTCCGTTGTGTGCCTTTTTCAGAGGATTCTGTCAACTATATAAGGTGAGAAAGCACGTAACAAACGATTGCTACCAATCTTACAAAGGTGGAATCATCTTTAAACCAAGAGCCAAGTGTTCTGCTGATAGTCTTCGGGTAGTTGTCTGCGTTCCTCGGAAGATTTTGCTATACATAAGGTGAGAAATTACCATAACAGTGCATAGCATAGCAGTGCTTCCTTAGCACTACCCTCTTAGCAAAGGTGGAAACATCGACCAGCAACCAAGAGCCAGAGCTGCTGATATTCATCTGTCAGCTCAGTTTGCTACTTTCTTTAGAAGGTCCAGTCAGTGTTGCTGTCCGTCTTTATGTGGTGAGTGAATGACATCCCATGGCACTGCATTTGCTGTTTTTCTGACAGTGTGTCCAGCTTTGGGTGCAAAAGACAACACACGAAAACTCCTCATGTTACCTGACGATGTCCTGTTAGTGCGATGTTATCTTTAGAACCTTCTATTAACAGCGCCACCATCTTTGTGATTGCGGTAAACACGGTATATGGTATATCTTACAGATGTTGTTCTGTTGACACAGTATATTTAAAAAACAAACCACGCTTCATTGCCTGTAAGCACGGTAAGAGCACCCACGCTGTTCTGCTGACGGTGCTGCCACCTTTAAAACGGACTGAGCGCAAAACAAGCAATGCATGCACGGCCGGCGCCACAAGAAGGCCGCCAAGTTTACCTTCAGCGTTGGCGCGGCGAGCATAAAGAAGCAACCTTATTCTCTAGCTACTTCTCTCGGAGCACTGGAGCAAAATCCTTAACACATTGAGTCGTTGTCCGAGATTACGGCCGCCTTCAATCTCGGGATGACTTCTTGAAACGTAATTAGAAAAACTGCAACAACCCAACCAGCCCAACCATCTTCCTTCCATCCCGTCTCCCGTCTCCCGGAGCTAATCTCTTCCAGAAAATTGATGTCGGCAAACAAGTCTTAACAAAAGCAGCTTGGGCGACCAAACCCAAAGCCCGACTAAGCCTCTGCACCGCCATTTTCACAACCATAGAGATGAAACGATGGGCCAGAATGGCCAAGCACCAAACCGTAATCTAACAAGAGGAGATTATATACAACCAAGACAATACTCTTCTTACACGAGGGCCAACTTAATTCATTTTAAAGACTGGACCGGACGACAGATGGCGTTGGAATTGACGGACAGAAAGAAGAGAAGAATGGACTGATCAAGCTGTGGAATGGCATGATAGAAATCAGTGGTGCGTGATGTTTTGCATGAATTCCACAGAGGATCGTCTTTCCTCTCCTGCAGGATATTTCTGAGAGCAGTGATTGAGGATAGTTTGAAACAAGTGGAACCTCGTACGTAAACCTGCTGGGGATAGATTCAGTTGATATCAATTCAGGTGATATCTCCTAGATGGTACCGAGGTTAGGTTAGGTTAGTCGGTGCCATAAGGTAAAATCGCTCCATATATCCTTAAGGATGTCGATTTGATCGAATTAGTCCAACGACGAATTTCGGAATGTCTGCCTTTCAATGCACTCTTCACCTATATGCCTCACATTAATTTTCAGTTGCTCCACGGAGCTCCGTAGGTTTAGAGCTGATCCGCGCTTGACCTGCGGCATACTTCGCAATGAGGCCGTTGTAACCTTTCTACAACAGACCAGTGATCGAACAGGAAGGCACTAGTGCAAATTTGTTGTCATTGGTTTCGAGACTGATCGCCGTAAATTTTCCTTTGCAAACCGGGGTAGTTAGTTAACCATGGAAGGGCCTACCCGAGGGGGGTGTCCGGGACGCATCCCTAGGCACGTGTGTGAATAAGCGTGAACATCTTGATCCGTCTAGCTTAGAGAACTACACATTTACTTGAATATGTCAACGTTCATTGCCTTATGTACATGTATTTACATGCATATGCGTACAGGGTGGTCATAAATTAATATCCCTTACAACAAATGTCTATGTAAAATTTATAATGAAAGCAATCGTAATGCGATTTCGTCAATTGGAATGAACAGCTCACAAAGTTGTATTACAAAATAAATTAACACTAATACTAGCGAACGTAAGGTCCAGTAGTTATAAACAGCGAATTTTTAGCTGATTCTTAATTTCGTACGAGTCGTCAAGCTCGTTTCAAGCTTTGAGACCTTCACAAAACGGAGAGCCTCGCAGTTCTTTTAAGTTCGTTACCCCAACAAGGTTTACATGTTTTTCCGTTGGGGGGTTTGTAAAGACCAAGTGATTTATTGCCTCTGAAATACTTGATTGGTGTTTTCTGTTGAACATTCTGTGTGTTTTCTATTTATTCGCACGTGGTTTATTGTTTGTGGGCCAAACGTCCGTGTTTTAGAACCTGTTTTTCCCCTTAATTCTGTGCAGACAGTTCAGGTTTTATTATATCTAGACGCACGCTAGTGTGTCACGCCAACTTAAGTAACTTAAGTTAGGCAACAAACATCACATCAATTGAATTTTCAAGGACGTAAACCATTGTAGCGCGACGCCATAGGGTAAGTGTCTTATGCCATGAAGCATGGGTTGGGCATATTTCAGGTACTTGGGGAAAATAATAATGTGGCCTGTGGCCTTTTGTTGTTGTTTAATGTGAGTTAGCGAGTATATGCTAAAACAGTTCTTAATGCCAAACAAATCCATATTAGGGTCAGATACGGGCAGTGTAATAATAAGTATATCAAAAACGAAAACTGGTAAAAGGGACTGCCAAGTTCCGAATGGTTCGGCCCTTCAAACGAGTGATATCAACACAGCAAAACATTTGCCAAGTTAATCGTACCGGATAATACTTTGGACGTTAAATGAAAACTTGAACATTGTTCTAGTCGGTTCGATTAACTTGGCGAATGTTTTGGTGTGTTGATATCACTCCTTTGAAGGGTAGAACCATTCGGAACTTGGCGGTCCCTTTTACCAGTTTTGGTTTTTGATATGATTATTATAACACTGCCCGTATTTGACCCTAATTTGGATTTGTTTGGTATCTAAGAACTGCTTTAGCATATACCCGCTAACTCAAGTTAAACAACAACAAAAGGCCACAGGCTAACATAAGCTCACTACGTAGTGTGTTAACCCATATATTTGATATCGTTGTGCATGAGAAAAAGTAGTCTAGCTGTTCCACTCAATCCATCCCTCCAGATTCCGTTTCAATGCGCATGTTGGGATTTAAAACATTTATGAATGCGGTTCCATTAGGAATTTATAAATCAAACTTATCACTGCCTTTATATATAATAATACTCTATAATCCTTGGAGTTATACATAAAGTATTATGAGGAGGAGGCAGGAAGGCTGTACGTTAGCAGGAAGGCTGCATACAGGAAGACCGTACGTTAACAGTAAGGTTGGGCATTTGGAATGCAAAATGCATATTACAGTATGCATGGCTAGCTTTAAGTTTTGTTACATGAAGGGGAACTATCAACTGTAAGTAGGGAGTTTGTAGCTCCAGTATGAGAAATCAGAAACAAAACCCACAAGGGTGAAAGAACCCACAAAGAATGAAAGAACCCGCCAAGTGAATAAAGTAGTGATATCAGAATAAAAATGAAGTGTTCTGCATGGTGAACCAAGCCTAACCCTTGTACTGGCAGAAAACTGTACCCCTAGAAAGTAGTGATATCATCCCCACCAATGAACAACCGCCAAGCTAATCCCACTGATTATTAGAGCAAAGCTTAAATGAAAAACCTGACTCATTGCTCAGAAGCAATCGACAAGGATTTCATTTAACGTCTGATGTAATATTTGGTGGGATTAGCTTGGCGGATGTTGTTGGTGGAGGTGATATCACTACTTTCTGAGGGCAACACTTTTCGGGCAGCACACGGGTTAGGTGTGGTACAGCATGTAGAAAACTTGGTGGCAACTATTTTTATTCTGTTATCACTACTTTGATTGGCTGAAACTTCGCGAGTCTTTTACCCTTATGGGTTTTGTTTCAGATATCACGTCTTTTGTAGTTTTTTTTTTTTTGTTGCATGTTTTTTTTTTTACATTATCCAATTGGCCTAGCTGTTAGATCGCACGTTTTTGATAAAGCTACAGCTTTGTTTATAGGGCTTTCTTGTTTTGAAGTAACAGCATAGTGTACGTGTCCGACGTATATCCCTACCTTTCTGAAAATGTAATGTTCGCCACGAATTTTTATGTATTTCTTATGAACGTAATAGGTTAGAATTAAAATACTAAACAATAAACGATGCGTTAGTTATACGAACAGTTTCTTGACGTGATTACCTCTATCGTTAAAGGCCGGTTGTCACCAAATTAGCATTACAGCATCTAGGCCTATCGAGTTCTCTCTCGCAGGAAGCAAAGGAATGCACAAACCAAAACTTTTAAACGTAGCAAACAAGCCACGTGACTCCTTAATTATTGAGTAAAAATTTGGTACGCCCTCGTGCACCTGGAAAAAAGTTACAAAGATTAGCGATATTAGTGTCACTAGATGGCGCCAGCAGATTTTCTTTATATTTTTTCCGTGGCGACATCAGTGTCGTTAATCTAGTAAGGAGTCACGTGGCTTGTTTGTTGCGTTTAAAAGTTTTGCTTTGTGCATTCCTTTGCTTCCTGCGAGAGACAACTCGATAGGCCTAGATGCTGAAATGTTAATTTGGTGGCAATGTTTCTTTAAAGGGCAATTACATCCATTTTGACATGCATGTTTGACTTTTGGGTCACTTACACAATAACAAAACACAAGAATTGCGGTAAGAATACGTTAATTCCGTCCGATATAACGATTTAATTACTGCATCACCAAAACAGGTCGCCATTGTTTTGCTGGAACGTGCAGAAATTAATGCCGACAGATAGATCCCTTCGATTTCGACTCGTAGCCGATTGAGATAGCTGTATTGACTGTGAGGAGCTCAAGCATCTGACGGCCTTAGCTGGCCACTACACTGCCGGCCAGCTAAGGCCGTCAGACGTTTGAGCTCCTCACAGTCAATACAGCTATCTCAATCGGCTGCGAGACGAAATCGAAAAGTGACATCTGTCGGCATTAATTTCTGAGTGTTCCAGCAAAACAATGGCGATCACCGTGTCGTGTTTTGGTGATGCAGTAATTAAATTGTTATATCGGACGTAAGTAACGTATTCTTACCGCAATTCTTGTGTTTAGTTATTGTGTAAGTAATCCAAAAGTCAAACATGCATGTCAAAATGGATGTAATTGCTCTTTAATGAAGGAGCAGTGTTTTATATAGCGGCATGCAGACAGCGTCCTTGTGGTCATGATATGGCGCATTGCGTCCATCGAAAGTAACCTTTCCCTCACAAAGCTACCCTCGACTTCCTGTGATACGTACCTGTGATAAGAGAAACGTAGTATTTCCTGATTACCAGTAGTGATCACAAACCCACCTTGCCGAGACTTGCGGCACAAGACATCGTAGCAAGCAAAACAGCAGACGAAGAACCAGGAACCATCATGATAGCTGACGAAAAAGTGTAAACCCGTATCTTCTCCTCCCCCGACGACCCCGCCGCCCCTTTTCGAGATTCCCGAATGGGAGAAGGAAAAGAGGGAAACAAAAAATGGTTCCGGCTTCATCCCTGAAACCCATTCCGGAGAAATGGGAGTCCAAAGTCGGCGCGCGGGTTCTTCCACACGTGACAAATAGAATTGCAATCGAAGAAGATGAGGGCCTCGCGCAAGAGCGAGGGGGCCGTCACTGTCAAGGGGCAGCCATTTGTCTTTCCTATTTTCGGATCACGTGCTGTTCGTAATTCATTGACCTGGCAGGAGAGGCGCGTCGGAGATTCAACCCCTGCCTCCACATATGTTTCCTCCCCCAACCCCACCCCCCGACACCACCATCCCACCTTCCGTTTCTCTTTCGGCAAATACCGTTCCATAAAGTGATGACAGCGTATGTATTTAAAACTGTACGGTTGAAACGAATTCCAAGATCTGTCGTGTCGTTTGTGGGTGTCAGTTACGGGTTAAGGTCTGCCGTCATGGTTTGGAAGCAGTGCACCTTGCGTGCATCCACGGAAGGTGCACCGGGAGGGTTCGGACAAGCCTGGAGAAACGTTAACAGTGCTTGAAAAATTGCGAAATGTTTTTCCAAACCTAGAAAGCACTTGAATTTTGCCACGTAACGTGAAAAGTGCGAAAATTGTTAGGTGTTGGCATACGTAGTATGCGGTCTACCACGTAACGTGTGTAATATGATTCACACATGTAGTAAGCAAAATAAATTTAAACAGATTAGCTCATGTTTGGTTAGGTTTAGGGCACGTTTAGGCAACCACTCGCTTTTGCATTCTCGCAGCTAGAAGCAAGAAGTCACCTCAAATTCCAACATGGCGGCGGTTTTATGTCTGCCGCTTCGCAACGAAAACAGCAAATAACATGAGTTCAGAAGCGTTTGGGAAAATTGTTTCGTCATGAGGAATTCTTTATATTATTGGCACGGATTATAAGACTGCAAATATTTACTCAAACGATGTCGGGTTTAGCTAACCCATTTAGCGTTGTTGCCATGGCAATGTCACCTTTGCCATCGTGATTGAGTTCTAGCTGCGAGAATGCAAAAGCGAGTTGGGGCGTAAACGCGGCTTTAAATTGGTTAGGTTGTCGCGGTTTGCGTGACCTCGGCTCTCAGATCTGTGACAACAATATGGAACCACGGTATCGACGATCCACTGCTTTTCCAACGGGTGTCTGTTTTAAGGCGAACCGTACACCGTAGAAATTAAAAAAATGTTATCAACAGTCGGGAAGTAAAACAAAAATGGCGATGCGAAGTAGTAAAAAAAAAACAAAAAAAACAAGTGATATCAAATCCAAAACTGGTAAAGGGGCCGCCAAGTTAAGAATCATTTCAAAGGAGGGACATCAACTGACCCAAAGTTAATTCTACCGGCTAATGCTTCAAGAGCTAAAGAAGAAAATGATTAAAAATTGTTTCCGGAAAGCATCAACTGTAGGTTTTTCATTGCCGTTCGAACTAACACTTGGCGGGATTAACTGGCGATTGTTTTGGTCGTCTGATATCACTCCTTTGAATGGCCGAGCCATTCTCAACTTGGTGGCTCTTTTACTGGTTCTTGTTTTTGGATATTCTAAACATTGCCGTAAAATCTCAAGCCGAAACGCTGATTAAGGGCTTTTACAAATACTGGGCTAGCATGTCGGCATCCCTGCATGGCTCAGTTGCTCTGCACTCGACTTTGGCAGCACGGTCAGAAATACGGTAACCGGAGGATGTGATTTTGGGAGCCACCAGCTTGCAGCGCCACCACGTGATTCCATTATTTTCAACTTGTGTAGAGATTGATATGCTATGGTCGCCGGACACCCGTCACTACTGCTGAACGTAGTACTCAGGGTATACATAGGCTGCTTTGACACAGTCGACCTTCCATTGCAAACCTCTTTCTCAGTTTGCCTTTTTCCTCCAGCAACTTACTATCAACAACAGTGTAACCCAGTGGTTCCCAACCTTTTTCAAACCGCGACCCCACTAAAATTTTTTTTTCACGACCGCACACCCCCTCCCTCAAGTGCATTCCTTCGCCTGTCGGTTTCACAACTAGGGGGTCTGGGAGAGTGTTGTGAGCTCCCCAGCGGGGTCCGGGGTAGAGCCCCGGGAAGCCAACGCTTTTTTTTTTTTGTATTTTAAGCATTTTAAACGTCGTTATTTGTTCATAAAAAAAGTAACCCTCGTATTTTATAGAATTATACAATATAGTATATTGTATAATTCTATAAAATACGAGGGCTATTTTGAGATAAAAGTACTTTACAATTAATTAATTTTATTAATGATTAAAGTTCATGGAAAAAAAGATTTTAAGATTAAAAGATTGTAAAGATTTTTTCCCTGCTTGTGTATCGCGCCCCCGAGAGGACGTGACCCATAGGTTGAAAACCACTGGTGTAAACCTGTACCTGGTGTAAGTCTGCACCTTGTGTAAACTTATAGTATAAGATTGTAAACTCGTGCGATGTCTAGACAACAATGTAACAGCTTAGCCCTAGGGTAACAATGTTAGTCAAATCCCAACCCTCATCCGTTCTTTCCTGTGACCAGAGTAAGTCCTCTTCGATAAATTACTAGAAATTACCCACCGTTAATTCCCCAACTGTCACAATTTAACCATTCATGGTCCCAAACCTCTCACTGTAATCATCCTCACACCGTTATAATTGTTATTGGCTGAGATAATATCAAGGTAGGTTTTGTAGCGCAACATTTAAAGCCCGTGTCAGACGGGCAGATTTTTTCCTCCAGTGACGACTGTCCTAAGGACAGAAGTAATTTCCCCCTACTATTTTGTCGTGCGTGTAGTTGGTTGTCACACGAGTAGATTTCCTCCACTCCCGATGGCCCTCATGAGCAATAAACACTCCACACGGCTTCTCTTTACGTCAAGCTTCACCCCTTTTTCTGGCATGCATGGAATGCGTTCACCATTGGCCTTAATCAGTCACGTGAGTAAAAGTCGGTACCTCGAGGGCTGGCAGCCTACTCTGGCCATCGAGCCGGGACGACTCTGTAATTACTCCCAAATCATGTCGTCTTCCCCCATCACACGAGCCAACTGACCCTCTCGACCCGATTTTTAGTCTTGTCTGAAGTAAAAATCTGCCCGTCTGACACGGGCCTAAAGTGCTGAAAAATTAAATTAGCATCAATGGCAACTCCTGTTTCAATAATTATTTCATTTCGACCACTGAGCCATCCTACACCAAAACCTATCTCCTAAGTCATTTCCACCCGACATTACGGTCCTGTCCCTGCAATGGATGTTCCACATATTGGCAGCGCGGCCAGAACGTGTTGACATGTTTGTATTGTGAACTTGCAAAATGAGTGCTGCTAGTGATTCTGGTGGCGACACATTGGTGGCAATAGACTTCTTGATTAGCCACCATGGTGGGCTGGTGTGAAGAGCCCCTAAATTCCATAACCAATCCCCGAACTGGTGAAATTCAAAATAGCCACTATGCGTAAATAGCCAAAATGCGTATACAACTTTCTTCTCCGACCCCGATTGTTCAACCAGGCCGTAGTAACCGCTACAGTCGTGCTGTGTCGTCACACAGAAGGGTTACTAATGCAAATAGCGCTCACCGCTTGATCAAGGACCGCAGAAGCACAGACACCATGGCGCTGATAAAAGCAGCTTAAGCCGGTCCACATTGGAGCTCAAAGATGCCAGTAAATAGACATTGTGCTGTTGCAAACTGCCAAAACAGTGCGTGGTATTTTTACAAATTGCATTACAAACACAATTTGTATGTGTTATTTGCCGACCATTTTTAAGCTGCGTAACCGCAAAGTACGGTGGCTCACTGGGACAAACAACAACTTTTTTTTTTACACACACAAAACTTTTATGAAACCGGAATATGATGGCCACTGGCGCTGGTGCAGTTGTCTTATCCGGTGTTGGTAAGTCGAAGTTTTGTGCGTGTAGAAAAAGGTTGTTGTGTGTCCTAATGAGCCACTGTAGTAACAACACGTTGTTCGTGTGCAACGCTTGCAGAGTGTTGCTTTCGATAGGAATAAGGGAAGTTTAAGAGTCAGCGGCTTGCGACTCGCTTGCAAGCGGAAACGCTGCCCGTTTGTTATTTCAATGGGAAAGCGTTCCCCGCGGCGAAGCGACTCGCAAGCCGCTGACTTTAAAAACATCCCTATATGTTCCTTCCGTAACGTAGTGAGGTTATTGCTGTAAGGTTCAATCTCAAGTAGCCTATCGCTAAAGTTGAACGTGTAGTCGAGACCATAAACTTGGTGAGCCATTTCCGTTGGACATCATTACTTTAAATGGCGATAACTTTAGTGGGCTTAGTGCACTTTTATTTCGTGTGTTTAGCAAGAGAGCCGAGTTTCTATTTTCGCTACTTAAGATTTACAGCGATGCTTTTCGGTACTACTACGTCTTTTCCACGCTTGCTTTAATTTCGCTTCCGTCTCTTAAACGCAGCGCCGCTCATTAATTCCAACTCCGCTCACCTGACGGCGCTGAGTGATTCACGGGGACGAATGGGGGCGTCTCGCAGCGGAAGAAAATGGAAGCTGAACCAGGCGAGCAAGTCCGCGCCAATAAACGTGTGAATTATAGACATTGGAGACGATTACAGCGGGAATTATGGGAACATTTGGGCAATTGCAGTCTAACGGAATCAATTGCGCGATGTGAACACTGGGTAATGATTTCTCATCATGCGTTTTCATTCGAAACGATACGCTCGCTGCGTACGTCGACGGTGCGACCCTAAGAACCAATCACATTAAGTACGAATGGTGGCTCCCTCTAGCTAACGGTAAAATGGCGCTGCGAAAGTGGAGGGCTTTTGTTTCTTATCATAACTCCCTTCTTTTAACGTTTATTTCTGCCAGCCTCCCACCCCCCAAACACATTAATGGATCAATCATCTGTGATTGGGTGGTGGGCCACGCACACTTATTTGGAGACGTCGTCAAATACGTCATTGGTCGTAAATGACGTCATTAGACCGTCGTCTGGTACGTTGTAGTGTGTCGGTATTACCGTCCCCCTTCGGTATTTTGGGCGTTTAAGTCTCAATTTAGGAGGGAAAAATAAAATAAAATACAGCTTTGAGGTTGGTGAGAAGGAGGGAGAATTAAAATTGTTTCCAAATTGCATGGGGTCAAATAATTTATTGCAGGCTTTAGCTTGAAGTGTTATGGGGTTCTAAATTGCTAAAATGCCAGTATATTACTCAAAAACGTCAAGACTCACAATGAGGATTGTGCTGACAATGGGAATAGGCATCTGTTTGCAACAGAACGAATTACATGCTTCAGTTTGGACTTGAGCTGCGTTCAGATTTATGTCTGTGGCCTGTTACTACTTTCCTCAAAACCCCTAATGTATTTGGCGAAGGAAAAGATGGATTTTAAACATTTGCCCGGGGATCTAGCAGTTGCTCTTGTTTTTTCTCTCCTTGAAAAAATACCGACCAAACCGAACCCCGCAGATGAGGCATGTTAATCAAATCTATTTCAAATTACTCCCTGCAGAAGATTGTCGAACGCCTATTTTAAAACAACAACCGATAAAATGGCTTCGTGGTAAGCGAAAAGGGCATGCAAACCCCCAAACGTTAAACATTTAATAGCAAGTTAACCCCCATATGAGGACTTCTCAGCATAACTTAACATAATAGAACGACGGCCAAAAGAAAAAAATTGTATGGCCTTGCAAGCGAACAAAACTCTATTAATGATTATAAAACGTCTCCTGAAGCTTTCAACAAATGCAGCCTTCACGACGTGTTCTGGAAGGCAGTTCCAAGGTGTAATGGCTCTAAACCAAATAGAGAACTTTCCGCAGTTGGTTCTAACCCTTGGTTTCAATAAGGTGTATACAGCTATTGCATTAGCTTAACCATGTACACTCATCTATCATTATGATTTCGATAACTATAAATTCTATAATCTTTTTTTTTTCTGATAATTTAGCTGAAGTAAATTGAATACATGTTCATCGCCATATGCGAAGGGTCAAGGAAGGGTCACAAAAGATCACTTATGCCAAGCCAAGTTAATACAGAAAGACAGAAACAGGAAAAAAATAAAGATACGATCTTGAGTAGTAAGAGCAGAAACTGGAAATATCCGTTCTTGGAAAACTGCTTTTCAAAATTGAGAGAATATTGGACAAAAGTAGTAATAATAAGTAACAAAAATTAGTTGCAAATTTGCAACAGGCCTGGAATGGCCCATAGAGCCACTGGTATCGAACCTAAGCTAAAAAGTAAAAGCATTAAAATGAGAGTTAAAGCTTCTGTGTGCACCACATTTTCAATAAGGAGAAGGGGGGAAAGGCAAGGGAGGAAGGATGGGGTACGACTGCCTTGCCACCAAGGTTAGACCTGGGCACCCAAAGGCATCGCCAGTCGCATAGAGAGGTAAGCCGGGGAAAAGGGAGGTCCAAGCAATAAAAATAAATATGTAAACTTGAAGTACAAATTTAGTATAATGATAAAATACAAACATTGATCTGAAATAGCCAATATGGTCAATATTCAAAAAAGTTATACAATGATTGCATTTTTTTAAATCATCGGCTTTAAAAACCTGGGTCACTAATAAGTCTTCAGTTAAAAAAAAAAACAAGGCAAAAATAAAACACCATCTGAAGCCACATCAACATCCTCAAAACAGAACTTGAGTCAGAAATACAGGACCATCTTGCAATGCGCCAAATCTAAAATCTAAGCAAAAATGTTGACAAGTCATATTTCAGCAACTAGCGGTTAAAAGTTTCCGAACTTGGAGCACATGCCACCTTATCAGACAGACTGTTCCATGGTCTTAATACTACACGATTTGCAAATTTTCGACACAATTGCTATTAGTCCCGTTTACTACATCAGATGGGAGTGTATTCGGCACTTTCTCTACGTGACTGGAGAAAAAACAAAACAGTATTCTCTTTCACTCGTCGTAGTTAAAGCAACGGTTGGGAAAAACTCGGATAGTTGTGGACAACAGGATCCTTCAGAAAATTGAAATTGAAAATGAAAAAATGATACCAACTGGCTGGCCTCCTTCCCCCCCCCCCCCCGCCCCTTCAACTCCGGCACCCCCCGGGTTAGAGTATGGCCGTTAGCAAAGGTAATTAGACGTCAATTTTCTGCCCAGTCAAAGGTTTCGATTTCCATTGTGTTTCGTTTTCCGCATTCAGTTTTATCACCATCAAAATAGATCTTGCAGGCGGGGAAAATCCCGATCGTTACGCCGCACGCTGAGAGTTAAAAAAAAAATTATCTGATTTACTTCAACGTGAAATCCTAAACAGGGAGCGCAGTTTGCTACAGGAGCAAAATGTGAAGTAAGAACGCCGCCAGCTGCAGTTTATCCTTCAATTCAAGCGCTATTCTGGAGGAAGGCGGCTTGTCTTGAGAAAGCTGCTTCCCCCTGTGTTGGGTCTATCTTCACGTCGTTCAAGCTGTTATCAGGTGAACGTGGTGGGCGAGTCTACTGAACGGCGGGGGGGGGGGGGGGCGGGGGTGTTTGATGCGCAAACTCCCCTCAAAAAATTTTAAATTATTAGTTAGCGCCTTCGGTAACCAAACAGGAGCCCGGCTAAAACATCAGCGTCGAAACATCGCGTGACAAAAACATCGCGAGGACAAAACATCGAACGGTCAAAACATCGCACGGAAATTACATCGCGGATGCAACATCGCGAACAATAACATCGTGGACGAAACATAGCACGGATGAAACATCGTGGACGTGGAAACATCGCAAATTAAAAAAAAACAAAAAAAAACATTGTTGCTGTTTAAAATATTTAATAAGTTTGAAGTTAACTTTAAAAGGTGGAAGTTTTAACCCCTCCCCACGCAAGAAATTGTATTAATAACAAAATTACACCACCAAGCTTATTTAAATACTAGGTGAAATCCCGTCAAAAAATGACGGGTCCTAGTGTTTAGGGATTGCATATGAGCGAAAATTGAATTATTTAGAGAACAGGCATCTTGTGCACTGGAGGCAGAACTCGCAATTACTAAGTTTTGTGTATCACATTACTGGGCAATCATTTTTAACGAGTTTTTAACACGCGCCCTACAGGAGTTTTCTGATTGGTTGACTGATACAAGGTTTTGCAGGTACACGGAGGACACCTACAGACTAAGACTAGACACCTATTGACACCCTAAACCGAAAATCCAGTTATGAGGTTTTGCAGTTTAGGCCACGATGCTCTACATGTCCCGGGTTCGGGAATAGAAGGGCCCTGTGCAGCATTATGCTCATGTCTGTTGGGGCGTGTAAAAGATCGTAGAATTTGCCGATTGGTATTGCCTAGCAATAGTGCACCCCCCCCCCCCTCCTCTTCTTCTGGTGCCATACGGCTGGGAGCTTGTGAAATCTCCACAGATCTTCCCCCTTCTACCCCTGAAAAAAAAAGCATATCATCATTGTAATCAAAGTAGAGGATAGAGTTAATATCGCGATTATTTTTTTCGCACCACGTTTGGGGCTATACCGTAATAGTGTATTGGCACTCGGTTAGATTGCGCTACCTCGAGTTAAGCATAGCCTATATGTACGCGTGGCAATTTTTTTGTGCTTTTCTGATTGAGTTAGCCAGTATGTTCCAAGCAATCCTTAAGACCTGTGGTGAAGAAAGGGAGCACAATTCAAGTTAAAGTCAATAAAAAGCCCAAAAATGTGCACAAAGAAGCAAAAAGACACAACGTTTCGGGGATATCATGCACCCCGTTTTCAAGTGCAAATAAAATCAGCTGAATCAGGCACAGGATTCTAAAATTTTCTAAAAAATTTAGAAAATTTTTGCATCCTGTGCCCTGCATACAGCATGATTTTTCAGTGTTTTCAATTTTGTTTGTTGTACGATGCTTTTCAGCTGATTTTATTTGCACTTGAAAGCGGGGTGCATGACCTCCCCGAAACGTTGTGTCTTTTTGCTTCTTTGTACACATTTTTGGGTTTTATTGACTTAAGACCTGCACAAACTCCGAATTGAAATGCCGTCGTACCCTCACCCCCACCCGATTTCTTCCAAACTTACCCAATTTAATGGAAGCGTTCACAAATTACGTAAACACTTTTTTTAGACCCTTTTAGATCTCCGTTCCCCTTCGTAACACCATGTAACACTTGGCATAACGCCCTCCCCCCCCCCTCTCCTTCTGAAAATAGGTCACGTTTTCTTAACCTCTCGCCACCATCCCGCCCGCCAATTTTGTATATTTTTTTGAACGAAATCGTGTTCATGCGCTATACTTTGGACCTAGGTGTGCAATGGCCAGTGATTTTGAATGAAAAAATAAATAAAATTTTGAATTTATAAACAAACAAAAGTTCAATATAGCTGGAAGAAATCATTTAACTAAAAGAATTTAGCGAAAAAAGTACAAAAAATAAGCAAAAATAACTTAGCGATAATTAGTGCGCTACGTAACACTTATTACACTACGTATTACTCCCCCACCCACCCCAACGCCCATCATAACAGATGGTAACGCATTTCCTCCCCCCCCCCCCCCCCTCCTTCGTTTAGGCGTTACACACATCCTAAACTTTCCTATGAGGTTTTGGCGGGAATTAAATAGTAATGAAGTCATTCGTAGTCTTAGTTCGAGATTGAGGACATATTCCGAATACTTGCCTTTTTACTAGCAAAGCCACATTTCGCCGAAATACCGAAATTGAAGTATTGATAAATGAAAAATCTGTTTAATCATTTGGTTAGTGTGAGAGACTATCCAGCTTTAATTCAGTCTCTATGGGACTTATTCTGGTCTACTCTGTTATTTCTCTTTCTAAAAAAATCCGGTAATTTTCAAAACTGAACCGGTTTAGCTACACAAACGATTACCTCCGGATGACCCAGGGATTCCAGAAATTGAAAAACGAATAGACTCAAGCTCCATCAATTTAGCATCACCACGTTATGTAATCGTAACCGACTATATACCGACAATTAGTGCTAGAAAATTAGAATTAGTGCTCATTCAATAAGAGAATTATAACCCTTTCAAAGGGGGAGGTGCCAAATTGATGCTGACCGCACCACCCTCTATGATTGGCTCGAAAAATATCTCTTGGGGCGAGCTAACTGGAAAATCGCGTAACTGGAAGGACGTATACCGTATAACAGTATAACCGAAAGTCGTCTAACACGAAATTCGTATAATGGAAAATCGTTTAATGTCCCTGCCTCGCTCACGCTGCCGCGCTCGCTGCGGCTATACATATAACATCAGAAACCACAGGTATATTATTGTCCAGGTAGACGTTTATCCATTATACGATTATCCATTTCACGATATTCCGTTTAGCTGATTTTCCATTATACGATATTCCGTTTAGATGATTTTCCAGGTTTTTTATTTATGTAGATTTTAGACAATTATTCCATTAGACGATTTTCCAGTTAGACGTTCGTCCGACGCCCCTCATTTTTTAGTGTTCAATTAGTGCTCGTTAGTGCTCGAAAATTAGAAATGGTGCTCTTTCAATGAAGGACATAAAATATTTTCAAAGGTGGCGGTGCCAAATTGATCCACAGCCACCTTTGAAAGTGTTGTAATTCTTTTATTGAACACTTTGGAGTTGTTTGGGACACGTTTGGAATGTTCAGTGCGGATGGTGCTGCTACATCAATTTGGCACCGCCGCGTTTGAAAGGATTATAATTCTTTATTGTAAGGGCACTAATTCTAACTTTCGAGCACTGATCGAGCACTAAAAAATAGGAGCCGTTCAGTGCGGGTGGTGCTACAGCATGAACCGCATCCGCCCTTCAAAAAAGTGATAATTTACGGACTTGTATGGCACTAATTCAAATTTTCGAACACTAATGAGCACTAATTGAGCACTAAAAATGAGATATTTTTCAAGCCAATCATAGAAGGTGGTTTCAGCATCGATTTGGCACCGCCACCTTTGAGAGTGTTATAATTCTGTTATTGAAAGAGCACTAATTCTAATTTTCGAACACTAATTAGCACTAATCGAGCACTGGATTGTCGGTGTTTAGTTGGATACGATTACACGACGTGCTGCTGCTAAATTGATGGAGCTGTAGACTCAACTTACTTAGAAGAATCCAATAAGTATTAAAGGGATATACCTCCCAGCGCCACTTTTCTCGATCCTCCACATCAAGTACGGTCCCAAAGATCTATTTCCTTACCGTTAGTCTTTCCCTTGCTAAAAATCCTTTTTAAAATGTGGCGTCTAGGAGATTTTCTGTTGAATATAATGGAACTTTATTTACTAACGACCCGTCACTAAATCATGCATTGCGCGCGTACAATAATAATGACGTTTCATCTCTGTGTGTACATCTACTAATTTTCTAATAATTACCATGAGATCTAAAATCTAATAGACTAACGCGGTAAAAATTAAAATTAATTAATCCAATAGATCGCCGAAGCAAAATTATAAGACACTAGTCTAGAAAATTATAAATTGTGATTTTAAAATAATCATTCCGGTTTTTGACGACACAATCAATGGGTTCACGCTGGCTGGACTATTAGGCACAATGCCAATTATTAAGACAGTAGCTATGTTTTTGACTGCGAGGAACGAAGCTACCGTCTCAGTTGACCTTAGCTGTGGTAAATACGCGGATGGGATCGTCTCGTGGGTGTTGTGAGGCAGGCGGAAGGTTATAAGGCAGGCGGTATGTTGCTTTAAGGGCGGGGGGAGTTGTAGGAGGTGATCGAATCTGGATGTAGATAGCGCTAACTAGGCATGCAAGCGGAAACGATAGCTGTGTGCCGCGCATGACAGCACCACAACGCCTCTACTCCTGCACCCGCTAACCCCGCGCCCACCAATCACCACTCCCTCTCATCCCTGCAAGCTCCCTGTTTTCCCAGATGGCCACGAAGGATGCAAACAGCGCATACTTTCGGCGAAAAAGCGAAACTGATCTGCCATCGCCTTGGTCCAACAGAGACCGGTTTGCTGGCGTGGGCGTATGATGACTAAAAGAAGCCTGATAGCTATTAACAGCCTTCCTTATCTCTGTGGGGTGGAACGCACTCTAAATGGCTCTCAAAATGCAAGAAATTCTGAAGAGATTATTTTAATGACGGCATGGGATAATGCGTCATGAGTCTTCTCTCGGCGCTCACAACTTCGTATAGTATTGCTGTGATGCAATCAGACTATTTTTTTTTAGTCTTCTGTACAGCCGTAACCGGCTAAGAAGACTATATTGCAACGACTTTGTCCGTTCGTCCATTGCTTTTTTCAACTTCGGAGCGGTGCCGGATAGAGTCGACCACGGTTTACAACGTTAGATTCAGTATCAAAACTTAGTTGGAAAACACGGCAAACTAAAACATCGTTACTTCCTTCTAGCTGATAGGCTTCTTCGACGTAACTAAACGAAATGATAACATTTGATCGTCGAGTTGAAATCATAAGAATAACACGCAGCCGTAAACACAAAACGATTTTAGCTTCTACGTCTAAAAGTCTCGTCGCATTGTTGCACGAATGAATAGGCTTACCGTCGAACTAAATTCTCCATTAGGCTTATCTGCTACTTAACGAAATTAAAACTGCAGTTAAAAAAATTAGGCCCAAAAAACTGTAAATTAGGCCTAAAATTACGTTATCATGGCAACGTCAAGTTGCTACGAGTCGCTGCTGGCTTCATCAACAGCACTAGTTTATGATTCCAATTGCCTACATTGCGTCTCTCCCGTCACTTCCCTTTCACTGATCTATCTATATACGTTGTGCATGACGTTGTAACACTGTAACTGTGTGCACGGAGGTGCACCATGTGCAAAAATGAATAGGTAAATGCAAAAATTAAAGCTGCAGGTAAAAATTAGGCCTAAAGGCTGGCAATTACGCCTAAAATGAAAAAAATAGGCTTAAAAGCTAACACATTTTTAACCGGCAGTTGTGATGGTTATTGCTTTTAGATTATATAATAGATATCGCTGTTGCATTGAGTGACAGAGGTGTGTCCTCAACAATGGACGTGGCGGAACTGTATCCAGAAGACCAGTTGTGAGTAGGTAGTCTTTGCAGCCGCTTGTTTTTTTATGTTTGTATTTATTTTTTTCATTTTCCTGAAAGGATATTCCGGCAAGTTATCTTTCGTTTTGCACGTTCACAGTCCTATGAAAGTTGTGATATCCACCAAAAACCAAACTGGTGTAAGAGAAGCAACCAAGTTTCCAAAAAAGGTCGCTCCTTTGAAGGTAGTGATATCAATCAACGAGGAAAATGCCGCCAAGGTTAATCTTATTATATCCAAGTGAATCGCACCGAATAATACTTTGGACGTTGAATGTAACAACCGTGAGTAGCAATGTTCTTGTTTTAATTTAACTTTCGAACTATTAGTGGGTCCGATTAACTTGGATAATAGGATTAACCTTGGCGGCCTTTCACAACTTTCAAAGGCCGACCCTATTTGCAAACTTGGCAGCTTCTCTTATACCAGTTTTGGTTTTGGGTGGACTAGCTTTATCTGATACCCATCTAGCTTTAAAACCTTTGCCGATACCAGTACGGATGCAGTATCCAAAATTTGAGCCCTCATTTTTTTTTTCACGAATGGTGTAGTTTTCTTCCAAAGTCCAATGATTATTAAAATAAATAATGTTAAAATAGAAACCAACAGTTAAAAGAAAGCTAGGAAGATGCTGAGTGGTTTCCTGCGTAAAACGCCGCAAACCACATGTTGTTATCTCGGACGGTTCCTGAGTTATCGACATTTCAGCAAAATACCGATACCCACCGATACAGATACCACAAATATCGGCAACCAAACCTATCCAGTGCCGGTATCGGTGCAGACTTTGACTCAAAGAATGTACTGGAGCTTACGACACTTAACTGCTTTGGTTGGTTAGTAGGAGGTAATTATCAAGAAAAAATTCTTTCCAGCCATGATTGCAGTTACGTAGTTTTGCAGTGTCAGCTACGAAATTATACTTTTGACGTCTTCCCCTCCCCCCCCCCCTTGCAAAAACACGTGAGGCAATGGCACACTCGCTTCCTTTCACCCACTTGCTGGAGAGAAAGGAATATGACAAACTCAAACTGCTGCGCATTTTTTGTGTTCGTACAAATTTTCACGATGTTGATATGTTTGCAAAATGCCCAATTGTTGGGGTGGGGGGAAGTAAAAATCTAGCATCAGCCACCCCGGGGCATTTTCGGGAGGAGAAGGGCCCAGCGGTGTCTCGTGCTCATGTCGACTGCAGCATGTCAAAGATTCTGGGTTTTCCGCTAGGATTTCTCCAGCTAAATTGTTCCTCTCATCATCGGGGGGGGGGGGGGGCAGAAAACCCAGTTTGGGTTTGAGCTCCGTAAAAGCAAACCAACAACAACAAAATCTTGAAAAACAATCGGTGATGTGCGTTAAAAAAAATTGTGGATCTAATATCGTCCTTTTCAGACTTGTCTGGAGGATCACTTCCACCCTTCCCCCCCTCCCCTCCCCATCCCCCCTCCCTAGCAACCGCTTCTTCTTCAGACCTAATTTCTGTTATGGCTATCGTACAAGCATTAAGGAAGTGTATCCCTTCCCTACTGGAAGAGAATCAGATGCTCCTCCTTCACCCCCACCCCCCAAACCTCTGCCCCACCCCCTCTCCTTTTTATCTGGCTCTTACTTTCAATACCGGATGTCCTCTTTCCCCCTCTTTTTATGGAATGACTCAGTTCGGGTCCTCTGAGCCTTTAAAAACTTCCTGGATACAAACCACAGCATCCGTATTTTTTATATTTAGCGGTTCCTTTCTGTGTGCCAGTTGTGAGAGTTTTGCTACGGAAAGATGGTGCTTGATCGCTTGTTTTCTTTTAGAACCGACATTTGTTTTTTGAAAATGGTCGTCACACGGAAGTTGTATATAGGTTCTAACGAACCGAAGCCCCTTAAATGTAAAGCCGAAAACGTTAGAAACGTTAGCTAAATTATTAAGATACGGGGGGGGGGGGGGTGGAGGCAGTCACGGACTCACTCACGATAAATAACTTTAAAAAGCACAATTTACACAATGCACAATTTACAAATTACAATAGTCAATATACAGTACGCAACGACATTTGATCATGCAAGCCAGCCTGCCTGTCAGCCCACGGTTTCCTTATACCGATAGAGGCGTGACTTCCACGTTGGCACAGCACGCTAGCCACGTCATCCCGAGACTTTGAAAAACTGCCGTTAGGCGGGCTGAAGGCACACTCTACAAACTGTACTCATATAGCGTTGATTAGTGTTAGCAAACACGCACAAAACGAGGTATTCTACCCATTGTTACGAGTTCCTGGTGTTGGCAGCACTGAACGAACGTTATTTACGATGACGGTAACTCTCCTTGAAGCCTACGATCGATTTATTGCTTCGTGAAAGGAATGTTTAATAGTTTTAATGCGCGATAGAAAATGCCGTAGCTCAATGTACAGTACAGTACAATAAACATGTACATTGGTTCTTCGTCTGTTTGAATTTAACGAAATTGAGCCTCATGAGCCTTTATTTCGATGTCCGGTGTACAAGAGGTGTGGAGCGTCAGGCCCTTTACCTTTAACAATTTACCGGAAATGCAGTTAATGATTCGTGTTTAAAATTCGCATATCACAAGTTACCTCCATAATAATTTTCAATTCAGCTGCTAGAACTGCAGTTCTTGTTACAGTGTTGTTCTCGCACTGTGACCAGTGAGGTGGAAGAATCGCAGGCTAAGCAGAAAACGCGTCGAAACTCTACGGTCAGGCCTTTATATATAAGGAAATCATGGTCAGTCACATACCTCAGCGGTCACTCATTTTCGTTTGCTTTAAGCTGAACGCATAAAACGTTACTAAAACCAGATCAGAGAGTGTGCTGTCTTGTCTGCCCCGTTCTATATTATGCTCGTTTAACACTAATTTACTTGCGATATGGGTTTCTGAAATCAAATACTATTACAATAGAAAGGATTTTGGGAAATAAAAATGGCAAGATCCATAGGTCGTAAACGAGAGACGGCTATCGTCAGTAATGTCACCTGAGAAATACCTTACGAGCAGCATATTCTGCAATCGAGTAAAGAAAGCCTCCCATGTGTACATACTGACGTATTAGACAGATTTTAGTCTTTAGATGGGTTCCCGGCTGACTTACCTAAAAAATTTAAAAGCGTGAGGGCAAATTAACAAACTCGGCCTGTCAGCTTTCACTTCTTCCGTAGTTTCCATTGTATTCTCCTGATGGCACCACTGATCCTGACTGCCAATCCGGATTGCGGCACGTGATTACAACATGCTTGGTGACCGCATTTCACATTTTTCTATTCAAAACATCAACTTCCAAACAAAAATCCCCTCGCAAATCCTTATCCTAATGCTATCCTCGTCTTATCCTGCCTTACCCCAATCCTAGCATTATCCCTAATCTCCTAACCTAATTCTTAATACTAAATCCTTAACTTTTCACAAATGTTTTTCCTTGCCTTACGTATCTACTTGTAAGATGTTCTTGATGTATGTATTGATAACACGAAAATATCGTCTGCATGAGCGTTAAATAAGTGATCCAATTCATTCATTTTAAGTCATTTATATACTTATATTAAAAATAACAGAGGCCCTAGAATCGAGCCGTGTGGCACTCCTAGGGCTAGTCTGATATTGATATCGGTATCGGTGTAATCTGTATTTATCGGTATTTTTGCCACATCGGTATCGGATCAATATAAGGCTTCCGACACAGATATTTGTTATGCCAAGAAACACAACTGTCTTCCCTGAAAAACTGATACCAAGCGTGGTAAAAGCAGTAACCAAGTCAGAAAAGCAAAGCCATTTGTTCAGTTTGTAATGAAAATGTAGCACGTGACAGTTCCATGATGTAAGTTTGACAACAACCAACTAAACTCTAACTAAGAAGATGAATATACTGAAGCCATATGTAGGAATAAGAGTAAAAATGCTGTTATTGCTGCACAGAACTTTTTGGATAATATCAACAGTTGGAACCCACACAAAACCAGAAACCGAAGTTGCATTTTTTGTATGTAATTTAAACTTTTAGGTCGCGATTTTGTATTATTATTATTATTGGTATCGACATCGGTATCGTATCGGATTGTATCGGATCGATTTACCTTTCATCGGTATCATATCATATCGGTAAAAAGTCATGTCGGCCGATGCCTAGGCACTCCATAATCTACTGGTTTCCAGTCACATTCTTTTCTTGTGAGTCTACCTGAAAATATGCAGGCGTTCTATTTACAAAGACTACATTTTGGTGCACCTTGAATTTATGTTGTCCTGGAAGGTTCAAACACACTCTTCACAACCTTTTTTTTTTATTATTTCTCTTCCACTTCACATTCCTCTCCGCTTGCGGGAAGGCTCGCACTTACGAGCCCGCGAAATTGCGAGTTTTATACTTAAAGATTAATGGTATGGATCGGGGCAGTGGAGCATAAAACTTGTCATTTAATTATCGGCGAACCCTTGCTTGGCCCTACAGCCGACGTGGCAGAGACATTCCCAGCGGACACATTGCTGGGAAGTGGGGAGGAGTGGAAGGACGGACCAGAGAGAGAGCTGGGGAGGGCAGACCTGTGAGAGAGCTAGCCAAGGCTAACGCAGCCAAGAGGAAGAGAAGTTGCAACTTTCGCCAGTAAAAAACGAAGAAGGAAAAAAAAATCAATTTTGTGTGCTGGAGGATCGTCATCAATGAATTATCACAACTCGAGCCAAATAAGTCAAGCGAAAATAACGTTGACGTAAATGTGAGTTGGACGCGTGTGATATTCGCAAACGACGAGGAAGTGCGCAATGCCTCCTCCCCTCTTTCTTGGCTGTGCAAAATGAATGTTGACGAGCGGAGGAAATGTGGGTCAATATTAAGATCAGTGGTTTGAAATGAACGCCGTTAAAAGTGCAAGCAACGCAAGGATTAGAAGAAAAAAACTGTGGAATTCTCAAAAATTTCCACAAGATGCGGCGAGTTAGCCGTCAAGGTTTTCAAAGCTTAATGAATGTGTCAAGAGAATCCTCATCGCCTTGAGTTTTTCAACGTACGTGATACCAGATGCTGTTGTGGAGCTTAACTGAAACGGGTAGAGATTTCACTGCCTTTTTCAAAACAAGCTTCAAGAATAAAATTTAACTCGAAAACTTTAAGGCGTCCTGTGGCGTAAGTTTCTTTATCATCCGTATGCGTGTGAAACGTATTCGCCAGAACTGTCCGAAAAAGCCAGCACAATGAAAATTAAGAAATCAAAATAATTAAATCCAGCAGCAAAAAGAAATCTGAGCATTGTTGAATAGAGAGATCCCGGTCCTCAGATATACAGGACATGAAGTGGAGTCACGTGTCTGACCTATATGTTTATCTCTAAAAACGATACCTTAGCATTCATAGTGTTTCTAAGGAATTAACCCTATGGTTGCCAAGATGAAAGAGTTAACATTCTGAAGCGAGTTGATCTGGTATCTTCTTGGAAGAGTGACCGCGTTCCTGACAATTCAGGTGTGCTTTTGCTCACCTTTGCTCACCTTTTGCGGTTCCTGGGGAACCTTCGTGTACCTCACCTTTCGTCCTTGGACTGAGTTTTTGCATGTGTATGTGGGTGTATACGTCCCTGCACTGAAGATTGCCAGATTGACAACATTTAAAATATTGGCAATGTACGGGTTTTTAGTACGTGTGACAGCTCCCCAAGTGCCAACCCCACAGTTAAGGGACTTGCTTGAAAACGTGTCGTGATGCTTATCAAGGGGTTGCGGGAATTCCATATTAACCTAAATTGGTGGAATATGGCTAGTAGTCGTGGTTCAGTTTTGGTTATGCTTTAATTGTAAAACATGAGCGATAGTATGCTCTGGCTCGCCTGACATTCAAGGGCGACGCTAGCCCTGGCTTAGGGCCTAAAATGGAATACCAAACGGCATGAGGCTTACTTGGGACGAGATGGATTGGTAAATTTCGGGTTAATTCAAGTTTTCACAGCAGCAATTACACAAAAATCCACAAGGCTCATCTAGAATCTGACATTAAACCTTAGCAAACCAGCGTATACGTCCAATGCATGAACAGAAAAAACTTAGAAGAACAAATTACGTAAGGGTTCCTGGGGAGCTGAGCACAGCGAGTCAATTAAAGCCAAATGGTTAGCACCTACGTCTAAGTGATCTACTTAGAAACTTGTTGTTGGAGAAAACGACGTTATTTTAAGCCTAAGAAATCCTTCTTCCGTTGTTTTTCCCTCCATTTTCATGTAGTGCACCTTGTAGTTATGCCCTCCAAAACCCATACTGGTGCCAATATGGCGGCAAATGTCACTGCTCTATTGCAGCGAGTTCTCGTTTCATCAATGCCAGCATTTTGATTCCTTTAAAAACCTTTTTTTTTTTATCTATTCTGCTGTTAATCTTTAGTTTTACACAAATTTTCCCACAGACAGTGTAATGTTCGCTTTCAGTAAAAGTAACCAAGATGAACCAAGATGGTGGTCAAGTCATATCAGCTTAAAAGCCTTACCCTATTGCCTTGCATTTATCAGCAGTCCCGTCCCTTTATATCGTGCGCGTTTGTTGGCAGTGCACCGCTCGATTCGTGTTACGATTCACCGCCGCCAAATTTCCAACTCAACCTGTCTGGCGGCGCTGCATTCGAAACCCAACTCTTAACGCACGCACACGCACAGCCAAGCTAAGGACGAATGAGTCTGGCAGTGAGCCGACTAGAAAGCAACAGTGCAGAGGTTAATGCAAACGTTTCCCGGAGATGTAATCCTTTTAAGCGTGCCAACGGCACCGGGCTAAATTACAAGCGCATTTTTAAGGCGGGGGAAACGAAGCCAGAGAACTCCTAGGCGACCTTTTATCTTGACCTTCGCTTTGCGGGCGAAAGCAAGCCACATACTTTATCCAACTTATTAAATTAGAAACGGTGTTACGTTGCGAGAGCGTTTAATTGCAAGGTGCTCTCTCTCTCTCTCACATATGTACAGAATCTTAGAAGCGCAAGAGTTTTGTTCCGTGGAATGCTCCCCTGCCTGCGCTGGTCAAGACATTCAGTCAGTTTTTGTCGTGGTTCGCAGTCACTACTGCAGCGACGCCACATAAAACAAGAGAGATTTTGACGGAAGAAAGAGGCAATACCCTCTTTATGAACGTTTGTATTAAACCCTAACCAGGATTGAGTAGCGTTGCCGTATCGCAGCTTTATCACGATAGATGTCCCATGCAGTATGCAGTAGTATCCTCACCGTGCTTTTTGTGCTCTGTGATTATGAAATAGTACAGAGCAGTGACATTTGCCGCCATATTGGCACCAGTATGGGTTTTGGAGGGCATAACTACAAGGTGCACTACATAAAAATGGAGGGAAAAACAACGAAAACAACAAAAATTGCGCGTTTTAGGTTCACTCTAATCACTCTTCACAGCATCGGCTTCAGTATGACGCCCTTCTGTTTCTCTCTGCAGTGCCCCTTGCAGCTAACCCATTAAGGATCAAGCATAGAGTTATATACAATAATACTACGTCGTGTCACTGATCTATACGCACAAAAGAAGTAACAATCAAAAACAGGAAGCCAGCGCAGTGCACATAAAGTACACAAGTTGCGGCGTTTCGCAGCAATTAAACGGGACGGAAAGCCGATGGCTCAACCAGATTCAAATAAATACGGATGCAAACCTATTTACGTTGCCTTTCGGACTTACATGTCAAGACTGCATGAGCGGGGAATCGAACCCACGACCTTTGAAACCAAAGCCCGAGGTCCTACCATCTCAATATGGCTCGGTGGTGGGACCTCGGTCTTTGGTTTTAAAGGTCGTCGGTTCGATTCCCCCACTCACGCAGTCTGACGTAGAAGTCCAAACGACAACGTAAATAGGTTTGCATCTAAACCTAAAAAAGCAAACCTAAAAAAAGGACCAGCAAATTAACAATATGGTGCACAGCAAACGATGTCTTTATTAATGAAATGAAAACCAACAGCATAGACATTTTTTTAACCTCGTAGAAAATTAATTACAGGCGAACTATATATTCATAATAATAACTGTGATTACAATAAGGGAACCATTAAATGTAAAACTGTCTTAAAAGTTAATGATGCTAAATATCTTGGTCTTTTTAGTGAAACGGGGTGGAAGCCTAAAGCACACATTAATGCTGGAATTAATAAATTAAGAAAACTTATGCCTATTATTTATAAAGTTAAAACCATTCGTAATGATAAAGGTAAGAAAATTGTTTTTGATGTTTTGGTTAATTGTCAAATCAGATATGGTATTGAGGTTTTTTACCAGGCATTTGATATCCTTCTCGAAAGATTACAAAAAGCTCAAAACAAATTAATTAAAATTCTTTTTGGCAGAATGGGAAGCACGAGTCAACAGTTGATCTTATTAAAAAATATAAAATGTTAAATGTTACAAATTTAAAGGATTACACTATTTTTTAAAATAACTATTATAAGTCTGAATACAAACTTAAGGACACCTTTAAAAATGGTTTTCTAAGGGATCAATCAATAGGATTTTAAATACCACTCATTAAAAATCGTTATGGAGCCATGTGCCAAAATCATTATTAACAGACACTTTTTAACAAAATCCAATCACACCTTCTAAAGCTGGACAGTTTTAAACATGCAAAAAACAGAGATAAAACATTGGCGAATCTATGGTTAAATTGTATTGATAGTTTATACAACACAAATATGAATTCCTAACTGATAATAAATATGTAAATATGTAGAAAATAACTTTAATACTTTATTTATTGGAATTATGACATCCAACTTATTTTCTAACTGAATTTTACAACTTAAGTGACTTTCTTTGATGTATTCTGTATTATTCTGTATTTTATTTTGCAAGCCATACAAGATCAACATGATCTTCGGGATGCTTAACGAATAAAATTTATTATTATTATTATTATCTGTATTTGTTTATTTGTAGCAATTCCCTGTCAAGCAATAAAAGGCATAGCTCAGAAGCCGCAGTCATGTTCAACACTTTAAAACCATAAAAAAACGTAAAAATTGACCTATAGAGGCAGTTTAAAACTGCCAGTTGGGAATCTGACCTTTCGCCTGCAATTACAGGGAAGAGGTCAACTTTTGTACTGGTAGTTTTAAAACTCAGCCATTTATACAGGGTGTTTCATCTCAAATGTTAATGCTCAATATCATCCCTAGTATGCAGATACGTCGAACATGGCCATGGAATACGTTGGAACATTCAGGCAGGCAGGCACAGGCACCACTGACAGGCACCACTGTAAGTACAGCAAAATATCAGCAGGCAGACCTGGTGGACCCATGAGAAGCCTGTTTGCATTAATCCCTGAGGTAGATATTTCCTATTGGTGCCTGCCTGTGTTTCTACCTCAGGGTGGGTTGTGGTCAAGTCCTCCAGTGGGGCTGCAAGACCCATATTGTTTTTACTGTATCTCTTTAACATTTGAACCGATTTCTGTTCTGTTTGCTTTGTTGACGTCATGTCTTCGTCCTCTTCAAGTTTGCAATTTACATCATACCCCTATCTCTGCTACTTCCGGAGTTAGGTTTTTCGTTGACATTGAAATCGGTCATCAAGGTCATTTTCGGTTTAACCGTCTGATGGTTCCCTGAATGTTCCAACGTATTCCATGGCCATGTTCGATGTATCTGCAATACTAGGGATGATATTGAGCTTAACACTTGAGATGAAACACTTGAGATGAAACACTTGAGATGAAACACCCTGTATATAACACCAATAGCTGAGCAAAAATCCCATCCTCAATTCTGACCCTGAAATAGCAGGCGAGAGATGTCAGGTTCCCTTTTGGAAGTTTAGGTCAATTTTATTTAATATTTTGATTCTTGTGCTTCGAAGTGTTATGTTTTTAAGGTTTTTTTAAAAAAAAAAGTGTTTTACTTGACTTTGGGACGTCTCAGCCGCATCTTTTATTGCTTGATAACGAATATGGGATTGCTTAGAAACGTCTCAACTTGTTTATTTGATGTGCACTCTACTGTCTTTCTATTTTTGATTGTTCAGTGTTTATTGCAGATTATTTTGCTCAGGAATTCTTAAATTGAGGTGCAGGGGTCGTAGAGTTCCTACTTTTTCCTTATTTCCTACTTTTTTTTTTCTAATTGTTTATTTTCCTGCTTTTTTTCCTGTTTTCAGATGTAGTTCCCTACTTTTTTTCAGCCATGCTTAATTTGTGATTTCCTATGGCTTAGGCCCTTCACTTCAAGACTATCTCAAACGACTTTGGAGTTTATAGGCTATTTAGCAAAAACTAAAATCAAATGTGAGATGAGGATGAAAAAATAGCGTAGTAGCTATATATTCTGTTTTTTACTCCTTTTTACATCCTCCACTCCCCCCCCCCCTCACAACGGCTATATTGTTAAAATAATAGAGGTGGAGTTTTGCTGAAGAGAATGCTTATATATTTCACGTCTCGGTGGAAATTATTACGATATTGCTGGCAGGTTGCGTAGGCATTTTTTTTTGGAACAAGTTAACAAATCTTTTAAAATGTTCAGAAAAAAGTGTAGGCCTACTAAAAAATTCTTGTCTCAAATACGACCATGTCAGACTTCTCTGAATGAGGTTCCCTCCTCCCCCCCCCCAAAAAAAAAAAACTAGATCCATTGCTGTCTAGCTTGAAAAGCAACTTTTTTCCAGCTGCTGCCATTGGATCAAGTTATTAAAGAGATTTTTGTCAAATTGGCTTTGGTATCCTAGATTTAAAAATGCTATTGAAACGAGTACGCTTTTATCACATTTACTGTTATTAATCCCTGATATTATGCCGAGGGGTTCCTTATTTTCACCTACTTTTTAGTGAAAAATTCCTAATTTTTCCTGATTTATGACTTACAAAATTATTTATTTCCTACTTTTCTCACCCGAAAACCCGCTA
This sequence comes from Lithobius niger, assembly GCA_023313725.1. Taxonomy (NCBI): domain Eukaryota; kingdom Metazoa; phylum Arthropoda; class Chilopoda; order Lithobiomorpha; family Lithobiidae; genus Lithobius; species Lithobius niger. Next base: position 192,835 of record JAHWFP010067149.1, on the reverse strand, counting down.
CGACCCCTGGAGGTGCTAAATCTGTGGAGGAATAAAAATTGTCAGCCTGCATATCGAAATGAAAGTTGTCAAACTTTTATCCTTTTTTTTTTAAAGTGTTCCATTCAAATTCATTTCAGCAGCTAACAATTAGCTTATTTCGTTGGTGTTTCACATAACTAAGTTTACTACATTTCTAAATGGATTAATCAATTGCTTTTAATAACTGCCTGCCTGCGTGATGCTTCCACGACACGACACGGCACGAGAACTCTTCAACTGGGCCTTCAACATAATTGACTGCAAAATTGACTACAATTTTTCTGTGCGTCATTTGCCATTGCTACCGTGCAAACAGTGCTTGGTTGCGCGAAATGTGGCATTGATGGCTGGTTAAAGGCTTTGTTTTTGTTGATTTTGTTGTTGGACAAAAATGAAAGAAACCGTTTCTCAGCTAAACGCTTACATTTTTAAACCAAATGACGATATGTAGTTAGTTAATTTCGGGATGGCAACCTGATACGATGGAAAAACTTTTTTCATTCATAGATGTGGACTTCCGGACCTCAGTTGAATTGTTTCAAATTTGCCGGAGCAACAATCACTGCATGCATGGCAGTTGTTGCATGCTTATCGCTTTGTAAACTACTCTTATCATGATAAATGAACAAGAACTTGCAACAATTTCAACCCTCTGTAATTGGGGCCTTTTTGTCCAGGTCTATGTCTGAGATTGCCTGCTGCTTGGCAAGCTTTCTGGGACAAACAAGACGGCAATAAGTTGCTGGCCTTTAAAGCCACTGTCCAGGAGTAGCACTCGGCTTGTTGCCGTAGTCACCGAGAAGAGGTTGTGCTAGCCTGTTTGCGTATTTGTCACACCAACAATACTCATTGCTTCCTTTTGAGGGGGGGGTTATCCCTTCTGCATGTCACTGTTGTCGACGGCTAACATTACATTTGGGGAAGCCTGGGGAATGGATCCAAAATCCTGGGACCACGTCGTAGATATATTCAAAGTTTTTCAGGTAACAAAAATAGAGACACAAGTACTTTGGAGGAGAGGGCATGAAAAAGGGAAGATACGGTAATAATTCAAGATCCACAAACAATAAGCTTCATCATATGAAAATGTTATTAGAACTAAATTCACCTGTCATTCTACGGGTTGGGTCCTAGTCATTCAATAAGGATTTCAAACAAATTGTAATTGTCTACACTGCACGTTCGTTTATGACT
>JAHWFP010067149.1:178022-191520 GCA_023313725.1 Lithobius niger | reverse complement strand
CTCGTTCATTCCGGCTGCGCACTTTAACCAGGGCGTTAAGTAGTTTCACTCTAAGCCTTCTTAATACTTAGAATTAAAAGGTCAACTAAACCATTAAAATCTGGTTAGACCATTTACGTCCAAAGTTTTGAAGTTTTGTAGCAGTTTGGGGGACTCTTGTTTAAAACTTCAAGCTTATAGTACATTAAACTCCATGGTCTGACATTTCTCCCCGTTATAACCTTCCGAACTCTACTTCAAAAGTAATAATCTTTATACTTTGAGTTCATCTTCTTTGTCAGGAACCTTTTGCTACGTTTTGATAGAACCGGATTAGGCAACAACAACAACCCTCTAAGATCATCAACTCCAGTTAATCCAACCGGAAATAAGGCGACTGGGTAGCCTCTTACATCCTCTTTTAATGGGGCGTAAATAAACTCTCGGAAATGGATCAGTTTGCTCCATGAGCCATGGAGGTGGAGCCGGGTTGGAGAGTATATAATATGGCGAACGCACTCTCGAACCAGAAGATTGGCTCAGTACATTGTACACACTGTTGCGACGGTAAATTGAAATAACCTGACATTATTGGTCTCTAAAAGAATGGCCCGCCAATAAATTACCCGCCTAACTCTTAGGACAAATAGCTTTCGCAAGAAGAGCTGAAACGATTCCGAACAAAAATGGTTCCGTTTCGGGAGATTAGCGGCAAATTCCTCGTACAATAATTTAAGATGGCGCTGTCATTACAGTCGTTTGCTGTCCGAATCATATTTTCGTTGTTTTTGTTGTGGTTATTAGGTTCATCCAAGCAACAAGTGCTGAGGTTTCATCCCATCAACTGCGTACAGAGCTTAGTGATAATTTACGCCATAATGGCACGAGTATTAAAGCTTAGTGTTTTGATAAACTTTGCAGTTCTGCAACATATTGCAAAGTTTAATGGAGGGACTTCAATGGATGGACAGTAATTTCAAAGCTACAACTGTTTTTTTTTTTTTTAGTTTTCTGTACCCCCTAAATGTCTGGGAAGACTAGCAACAACTTTGTCCGTCTGTCTGTTGCTTTTTTAAGTGGTAGTCAAGTGGACTTTAAAAAACATGGCAAATTAAAACATTGTGGCTTCCTTACAGCTGGATATGCTGGCTCGACGTAACTCAATTATGTAATAACATTTAATCATCGTATTTAACCACTACAGGAAAACCCACAATCGTAAAAAACAAAAGGATTTCATTAACGACACAAATTAGCTTTACTGCCACGGCAACGTGAAGTCTCGACATCATGTTGCATAAATTGATAGGCATACTTTCGAAGCCCATTGTCCGTTAGATCCTACTTACAAAATTAAAACGGCACGTAAAAATTAGGCATAAAAGCTGACCATTACACCTAAAAATCTAAAACTAGGTCTAAAAGCTACCCCTTTTTTTTTTACCAGCACCTGTGATTGTTATACGCTTTTTAGATTGTCTAATAGAGATCGCTGTTGCAGTGTGTGACAGAGGTGTTTGTCTCAAAGATTTTGGATAGTGGAAGAAGTGTGCAGAAGACCGGTTGCGACCAGGTAGTCGCTGCAGCCAAGTACCGTCTTTAACCAATTTGAATTCTGTGCCTTACTTTACGAAACCTATGAACCCTTGCTAACTGCTATAGCAGACTCAGTTAACATTGCAACAGATTCTCTGAAATAACCTAAGCATAACACCAGCAATATTTAACCAATTTGGTTCTCTGTCCAACCATACTCTCCTAACCCTACACAACCCTTGCAAGGTCTAGTTAATAAAAAAATAGGACAATTGCCTTGAATTAACCGAAACATAACACCTGCAGTCTTTAACCAGTTTGGATTATTTCCTCAGACTCTCCGAAACTTTGTAATTCCAACAAATAGTACATTTAGTTAACGGTAGGACAATTGCCTTGAACTAACGCAAGCATAACTTGTAGAGTCTTTAATCAGTTTAGGTTCTGTGCCAATACTCACGTAAACCTATCCCCATGAGACAGCAAACCATCCCCGTGTTGCAATCGGTGCATCAAACACCACCCGTGCGTTCAAGATCATATTGTTTTCAGGTTGAAAAAACCTGCATAGCTGGGCTGGCAATTCTAGTACACTCGTAAACCTATTCCCAGTTGTAGATCAGCCCAGTTTCTAAAAAAGGCACTTGTTCGGAAGGTACGCTTCAACAAAAAAACATTGGTCATCTTTTTATTCTCTTTAAGAATTGGGTTAGTCCTATTCAACAATGGGGAGTTACGTTACGAGCGCTCAGTAGATAACGCTTTGAAGAAAACCCTCAATTTACACTTCGCTCCCCCTCCGTCCCCACTCCAACCCGACCCATTTTCCAGATTCTCACACCCATTGCCAACCCCCCACGTTCCACAGCTTACAGGCCCAATCTATCATTCTCTAACGCTGTTTTTCGAATTTGTCCCTGAAAATGTGTTCATTCCGACTCGGGTGCCGCGAGAGCATTTCCGCGTTAAGGGAGAGAAACACGATCAGATCTCGGGTTTTAAAATGGAATGTTCGTATCAGGCAATGATCCAACACCTCATTTCCCTTCCGTGTATCGCGCGGCACGTTCGGGCAACTCCTCTCCAACCCCCACCCCCACCAATTCCTATTATACGCCGCACGGGCATCTATCTCTCTTGTATATTTTTTCATCTACTGAAGGAGTAAGAAAGAGACGTTAACCCAAATTCCGTCAGGGGTATTGATCTGTAATTTGTATCTGGATAGTACAGAGTTGCAACGCGGGCGCATGGATGCTTGCAGCGTCGCTGTCTGTCTAGCAAAAACTCTCCATGAGCCCTGTTTTGGCTTGATGCGATCACAAGAATATAAAAATGGAAACAAGCAAAATGAAAATGGGGTTTTATATCTTGACATATAAAAATTAAACTGTATTAGAAGAACCCAATAGAGCAGTGACACGACGTAGTATTATTGTATATAACTGTATGGTGGAGCCTTAATGGGTTAGCTGCAAGGGGCACCGCAGAGAGAAACAGAAGGGCGTCATACCGAAGCCAATGCTGTGAAGAGTGATTTCTTAGACCTAAAACGCGCGATTTTTGTTGTTGGAGAAAACAACGTTATTTTAAGCCTAAGAAATCCGCTCTTCCGTTGTTTTTCCCTCCATTTTTATGTAGTGCACCTTGTAGTTATGCCCTCCAAAACCCTTACTTGTGCCAATCTGGTGCCAATATGGCGGCAAATGTCATTGCCCTATAGGACTGAAAACATCTTGAAATAGATACACTAATATATATAAATATAAAAAAGTCAACAGAAGTCCTGTAGAAAAAATCATAGAAGTCATGTAGAAAAAAATGAAAGAATTAATGTTATCTCTCTTGTTGGCCGTGTCAGTATGGCTCAGCGGTAGGACTTCGGCCTTTGGTTTCAAAGGTCGTGGGTTCATATCCCCGCTCAGGCAGTCTAACAATTATAAGTCCAAAGAGCAACGTAAATGGGTTTGCATCCGTATTTATTTTAACACTCCTTGATCCCATTTAGATCTTAAAAAGCCAGTAACACTTTTCCATTTTCTTTTCCCTTGTTTACATGTTGTTCATGGTATTTTTTTTTTCCCTAAGCAATTTTTTGTTAGCTTTCACGAATTATGTAAAAGTGTGAACAGGTAAATGTACCCATATTGTTGCGAGTTCAATCCCGGATTTCGACGTTGGAATTTTACCACCCCAACAAGGTCACAACTGACGTCATTGTGAAATCTCCCAAGACCGAAGTCCACCTGACGTCAATTGTAATATGCCATTGTCGAAATTTAATACTCAATTGTTAGACGATAATCGATCTGATCAATGATTGTAACAAAACATAACACTGATTTGTCTGTACGTAATTCAATCAATTGTAACGCTCGAGCTCGCTTGATCATCCGCTGGGTGCTCCTAACAATTAGCTATTAACCTAAGATTCCATTCCGGCTCCAACTCTCCAACTCCCCGCATCAAAAGGTAATTTCGGCCCTAACATTAGAAATTTTCCCCAATTTCCCCCATCCCCAACTTAAACTCAAACTAGACCCATCCTGTTGTCAGTTCATGACTGCAACCCCGTTACAACTTAATTCAGCTGTTATCAACTTAACCAAATTTTCCCGAAACTTGCAAATCTAAATTTCCCAAGTTAGCCTAATGCCGTTGACGTTCCATTTAAGGCCTTAAGCCTAGGTTAGTGTCGCCCAAGAATTTCAGGCGAGCCCGAGCACTCCATCGCTCTCATGTTAAATTAAAACCAACACCAAATCTGAACCACGACTACTAGCCTTAATCCATCCGCTTAAGTAAATTTGGAATTCCTGCAACCCCTAGACTACCACCACGGCACGTTTTAGACCTTGTCCCTAAACTGTTAGGCCCTTTAACCCTACAGTTTATATGGTGCATCAATGCCGGTCAAGTTAGTCAAGGCATAACAAACAGCAACTTGGGAATTATGAAAACATGGAAGAAGACAATTTGTCAAGATACAACTTCAGGAAAAGAAAAGAAGGCACAGCCGAAAAGTCTAATTCCGCCAGTTCAACTTTAGCGCCAGAAGTAAGGTCAACACATTCAAGATTATCAACTAGTAATTTGCGTGAGCACGACATGTCAGCCTTACCAGTAACTTTGCCAGCTACAAGTGATTTACCTGGAACATCTACACCAATTGGAACTCCTTCCGAACAGGTCCCTGTTACCAGTAAGAATGCTGCAAGCCAGGCTAGACAACGATTTTTGGAACGAGGCTCAGGAAGATTACAAAAAACTTTCACTCATCCAATTCTGCGTAAGTCAAAGTCAACAATTTCTACCGAAATTCACGAAGATGTCAGCACGGACCAAATCCAATCTAATGTAAGAGACGCATTAGAGAAAACCTTGCCACCCAGACGTGAGAATCTTCTTACTAGACGTTCGGTTCCAGTTCAACCTTCAAAGAAGAATCCGTTGACACCCAAGCTTCATTCCTCCAATCCAGTTTTAACTTGCCGGACTGTAGCAAGTCGCTCGTCTGCTGCAGGACCACTACTCGACCAGGAAGCGAAATTTCATCACGACAACGATTCCAGTTCCGAAGCCGTATCCGTTCAATCAAAAGTTACAGAAGAACGAATTGAGAAGAATTTGACAAAAACGCAGCGCCAGAGATGCCAAGATTGGGTTTGTGATGTAAGTAATAATACAGCCTACAGCTTAGATAAGTCACCAATTTTGTCTGACTCTAGGTTAGGTGTTGATGCTAAAACTGGATATAATTTAAAGTTACAAAGAGAAGAAATTAGAGATTATCTTTTAAACGAAAGGTTGAAATTATTTAAGCATTTTGAACAACGATTGGAGCATGATCAAACTGACACGTCAGTGTTTCAAAAGTTTAATTTTCCTTTAGAGTTTAGTGAAAACTTCGTAGAAAATGATCCAGTTTTGAAAACGTAGTTGAGCAGGTTGACTTACGTGAGGAGACAAATGTTAAAACTTTCCATTCAGCAAAAAAGAGTAGCAAAAAGGATAGTGCAAGTTCTAAGTCAAGTGTTTCTTTAAGCAAGCAATCCATTTGCCTTGAACTTAAAGCTGCTAATTTAGAGCATATAAAATTGTTGAAAGAACTTATAGCGAAAATTGATGGCATGCCGAAAAATGCAGCCAAAGCAATAACTCCAAATAATATTGTTCACGAGGAAACCTTGGTCAAAGAACTTGTTACTCAGCCTTCATTTAAGAAAATCAGTGATCCGAAAGCAAATGTTCCGTTAACTGTAGAAACGTTGCAATCAGAATTGAAAAATTATTTTTGTAACGTAGAGAACTCGCCAACTAATAGTAAACAAATCGGATCAACTGCTTTATGTGAAAATAAATCTTGCACGACAAAATCAAAAGATTTTAGGTTAAAGTTTAAACCACTCGAACTACCAACGTATTCGGGAAGTTTAAGCTCTACTTCAGCATGCAGTTATATTAAGGAATTGCAACGCTTAAAATTAGCTTGTGCCTACGACGATCAAGAATTTTTAACATGTTGCATACCGTACACTTTAAAAAACGAAGCTGCTGATTGGTTACAAGCTAAACAACCATTTGAAAATTTTCAGGAATTTTGTAGTAGCTTTTTAGCCTTTTTTCATCCTGAAACAAAAAATGAAAGGTTAGTCGAAACATTACGTAGATTAAAGCAGGGTGAAAATGAAAATTTTACTGCATTCTATGCAAAATGTGTTAAAATTTTAGATCAGTTGGATGATTCATGTACGTTTAAGGCAAGGCTATACATGTTAAAGCAGAACCTCAACATGCGATTGAGACCATTTGTTGTGCATAAGGAATTTTCAACATTAACGGAATTTTTCAATCACTGTTGTGACATGGAATTGTTTTGTGCTAAAAGTTGTTCGCCCACTTCTGATACTACTGCTAATATTTCTGTGTGTAGAAATGTTGTTGAAACTAGTCAGACTGTAACAGGTGCAGCAGCTCCACGACCATCCTCGGGCGCTGCTTCTTCTCCTGCTAGTCCTATTTTCAGGAAAAAGTTCTGTACTTTCCATAATACTGCCAGCCATGATAATTCAGAATGTCATCACACTAAACTTCTTGCTGACGCTTTCAAGCAGAATAGTGGAGGAATTAATAGCTTCTTAGCAAAACTTAACTCGAGTCAAACAACTGAACCGAAAACTACATTAGATTCAGCCAGGGTCGCTTCTGATGCGACAAACAACTCAAAAACACCGAGTTATAACCCGAAACAACGACAACAAGTGGCTTGCAACGTCTGTTTCAAAGTTGGGCACATTGGAGAACGTTGCTGGACTACCCATCCTGAGCTCAGAGCTGCATGGGTAGCTAGTAAATCGGCTAGTCAAAATGTCAGCCAAATGTCTTCTGCAACCAAAGGGTTAGATCCAACAGCCCCAGAGTTCCCAAAAGAATAGGACGCTCTTCTGTGGCTGGAGAGGCAGCGTCCGAACGACGTTCGCATTGGTACAGTTCCCAACCTGTGCCGAATGACCCAAACGACATTCCATGGGGGTCGCACTCTAATAAACCAAATAGACAAAAGGTGTTGTATAAAGAATTACCTGTTATTATTAACGGTCCCAACGAACCACAAGCTACTTCGTGTGGATATGTAGGCGTACGTATTGGTGATGACATTGCAGATTCGCTAATTGATGGAGGAAGTTCCCTGTCATTTATTGACGAGGAATTAAAGGAGGATTTAATTAATCTTGGCAATATTTTTCATAAAAAAGAATTCCGTGTGCGGATGGCTAACGGTCAATGGACAATTTGTCAAGGATTTGTAAATGTAAAATTCCAAATTAAAACTAAAACTTTCACTCACCCACTAATTTTACTGCCAAACGCCATTCAGCCTGTAATTTTAGGTTCAGATTTTTTAACTTATTCGGGCATGGTGCTAAATTATAAATCAAATTACTGGTACTGGGCACCTTATTCGGGGTACTCGTATGCCCTACGTAGGAACCCTTTTCGAGACCTTCCTCCACCTGTTGGCACAATATTAGCTAATGCAGAACTTCATCCCAGCGAGGAGGAGATCCGTGCGAAAGTTGATGCAATTGAAAGATTAACTTCCGAACAAAAAGAAGAATTATTTTGCTTGCTATTTTCTCACAGGCATGTTTTTTCAAAAAGAACTGGTCTATTTAAACATTGTCCACCAATGACAATTGACACTCGCGGAGCTCCTCCTGTCGCAAAACGCCCATACCCTTTAAGTGCTTTAGGACGTAAAAAGGTCGACGAGCATATTGCTAACATGCTCGACCAAGGCATTATAGTTCCTGGGTTCAGTGAACATTGTGTCCCAGTGTTTCTTGCGCCCAGAAAAGACGGCAGAACACGTCTTGTCGCGAATTACACGTTTTTAAACGTTTCAGTGGCACGTGACCCTTTTCCATTGCCCCTAATTGATCACCTAATTGCTCAGTATCACCAGTGTAAATTTCGTAGCAATTTGGATATGACAGACGGGTATTGGCATGTTCCAATGGACCCTGAGAGTGGCAAAATTGCATCCTTCGTCACACATGACCGCCAATTTATTTGTAAACGTGCTCAGTACGGGCTCAAAAATAGCGGGGCGAATTTTTGCCGCGCAATGGCTCAAGCCATCGATCCAATCCGCCACCTAGGTTGGCAGGAATACGTGGACGACGCTGGATTACTTTCAAAGCAATGGAAAGAACACATGCTAGGGCTGGAGGCTGGCCTGAATATGATGGAAGCCGAAGGCTTATCTGGAAATTTTAAAAAATCGGAATTCTGCGTAAAAGAGCTACTTGTCTTGGGATATTTGGTAACTGACGACGGTGTCAAAGCTAACCCTGGTAAAATCAAAGCCTTACAGGCCTATCCGCGCCCAACTAGTGTGCACGAGGTAAGAAAGTTCATGGGCCTGGCGTCCTGGCTACGGCGTTTCGTCCATCGGTTCGCCGAAAGGACCAGCCCATTAACCGACTTGTTACGTGGTGACGGTCGAGACTTTCAGTGGGGTTCCCGTCAGGAAGAGGCATTCCAGGGCATTAAAAGTGCCTTACTGGATACCCCAACTCTGGCCCACCCTGACCCTACCCTGCCTTGGACCATACTGGCGGACGCATCCGGCTCTGGGCTTGGTTGCATTTTGGCCCAGAAGTTACCCGATAGCGATCAATACGTCACAATTGACATGGCATCAAGAAAACTCTCGAAAAGTGAGCGTCTTTATACTACTTCTGATCGTGAGATGTTGGCATGCATTTTTGGGCTTAAGAAGTGGCGCCATCTAGTGGAAGGTGGTGACATCACAATTTCTACGGATCATTATCCTTTAATCTTAATGGACACGAAAAAGAACAACAGGGGGCGAATAGCTCGTTGGCTTGTCTTTTTGTCTTCTTTGGAGGCAAAACTCGTGTTCAGAAAAGGTTCAGAGAATTGTGCTGCGGACTCGCTTTCACGTTTGTACGAATCTGAGGCGGAAGCCGAGGAAGTGAAAGTGAGCTCTCCACTCACTGAAGTTAAAATTCCTGGCAGGGAATCTGTATACTTGTTTAACAATGATTGCTTTAACTGTAACATTGATGTAGAGCAACTTACAATTCCCCGAATTGCCGAGGAAACTGCTAAAGACCCATACATGGCAACATTAACTTTAGCTTTGCAGGGTAAACCCTGGAAAGCAAAGACGCTTGCAATTCAGAGGTTTGTTGATAAATTCTCGCAAAATTGTATTTACGAGGAAAGTTCTGGACTCATATATCGAGAACTTGCTGAAGATCTAGAGGAATCATCAGATCTTAAGATTTTTGTGCCACGCTCTTTGCAGCGTCAAGTTTTGGAGTTACACCATTCAACTCTTCCAGCGGGACATTTCGGGGCTCGAAAGACCCTGGGGCGCTTAAAACGTGCCTATTATTTCCCCAGAATGAGCAAGCTGGTCCAACGTTTTTGTAAAACATGCCTCTCGTGCCAACAGCACAAAGGCCGAGGCGCACAGAATGTTGCTAGGCTTGCCACCATTCCTTTACAGCAACCCTTCCACACGTTGCATCTTGATTGGAAGCAAAATCTTCCAATGACACGAAGTCCCAGCAAAAACAGAAACATCCTCGTAGTATCAGATCTTTTTTCATCATTTCTTATGGCTTTCCCGTGCCGAAAATTTGATGCTAAGAGCCTTGTTACCTTGCTAATTACCAGAGTATTTCCAATTTTCGGGCTCCCCCGTGTCTTGGTTTCTGATAATGCTGCAGGGTACACAGCGAGAATTACTAGCGAGATATACCGTAGGTTTGGTATAAAGCAGCGATTAACTACTTTGTACCATCCTGCGAGTAATTCGCCCGCAGAGCTTCAGTGTAAGAAATTGGGGCGACTGATCGCACAGTTCTGTAGCGAAAACCCCAGGGATTGGGATGAGAAATTGCCAATGTTTGTCATGAGCATTAACTCATCCGTTGATACCCGCACGGGTTTCACACCGGCCTATCTTAACTTCGGCCGAGAAATCGATATAGGCATTGAGCCTCCAATCCCAGAAGCTCTCGAGCAACCCGTACCCCTTTGGGCTGCTACCCTTAGCAACAATTTACGTCGCGCAATAATGAAAGTCCGTAGGATACGACAGTCAGACAGACAATACGAATACGCCAAAATCAATGAAAAGGTACCAAAACCCCAGGAATTTAATGTTAACGACACTGTTTGGGTAAAATCTCATTTTCTATCCAAAAAACATGCTTTTTTTGCTACGAAATTACAGAAACGATGGATAGGTCCATTTGTTATTGTGGAAAAAATTTCACCCTTAGTTTATAAGGTGAAAGAAGTTTCCACTGGTTTAGTCCAAAAAGGATACCAGCATGTAAATAATTTACGACCAGTCGTTAACGAGATTCCAGGAGAATTTGACGAATGAAAGTTTGTAATTTTTGGCTTTTAATAACTGGCTCGAATTGTCTTAATCTGAATTTGCGAAATTTTATTTTGTCATGTTTTGTCAATCTAAACACCTTGGGACTTGTACCTGTGCAACCTTTTATTTATACCTGGTTTAGACACTGGCACCTAAAATCGTTCATGTGCAGATAAATCCTTACAAAAATTTTCATTTTGTTTATTTTGTGTAGACTCATCAATTTCTGTTGATCAAAATTTGCATGAACCAATTTTCACTATCAAAAAAAAGCATGGAGGCCGACAAAAAATTAACCTGCGGTCATTTAAGTCATGCTATTAGCTCCCAAACCACAAATTTTATGCCCTCCCAACTCTTCCCCAAGGCACTTGAGCGGCGGACTTCGGGATACCACTTGAGTGATGCACTTATACGTAAATAAACTGAAAAAAAATTAAAACCAGAAATTACCAGTAAGAAGAACACTAGTAATTTATGTGGAGTTCTTTGTACTGTAACGTTACGATCCTCATCGCTAACATGAGTCAACTATGAGGACACGAAGCTTGGTACCCCGCCCCCCCCCCCCCTCTCCCTCCACTCCTTTTACTCGATTCGACAAAAGTCGGCGTAACCAAAAGTGTGTTTGGCTCAGTGAAGTCCTAATTATAATGTCAAGTTGCGTCTACATATACAGGTTTGACGGAATGTGCATTGTGTAACATTGACATTGACTTACTAAGCCTGGGGCACTATGCGTTCCTGTATAGAGCAGTTACATTTGCCGCCATATTGGCACCAGTATGGGTTTTGGAGGGCATAACTACAAGGTGCACTACATAAAATGGAAGGAAAAAACAACGGAAGAGCGGGTATCTTAGGCTTAAAATAACGTTGTTTTCTTCAACAACAAAAATCGCGCTTTTTAGGTCTAAGAAATCACTCTTCACAGCATCGGCTTCAGTATAACGCCCTTCTGTTTCTCTCTGCAGTGCCCCTTGCAGCTAACCCATTAAGACTCCAGCATAGAGTTATATACAATAATACTACGTCGTGTCACTACTCTATAGTTTATTCCCAAAATAATTTTAATTTTTCACGAAATACACTAGTTAAATCACGTTTTTCCGTTAAGAAGTTTTGTCTATTCACTATAGCGGCTGTTTTTGTTACTGCGAAACCTGGTATAAGTATAAAAGAAGTGTTTCGTGCAGCTCCTGTAAAATCTACAAAATGCTACGTACGTGGTTTCCGGTTTAAGCGATGATTTGGCTTTCAACGAGCGAGAATGTGTTGTTGGCTAAATGCGCCTTTTTAGCATACTCAAAGACGCTGGTGTCGCTATCTATATCGACGACTATAACGGCTATTTAATTTTTCCCGTTACTTGAAATGTGTTTGTTTTGCATAACTGTTGCCTATCGTTTTTCGAAGTACTCATGTTTAAATGTTGTTTTTTATTGTTTCCTTGCAGGTAAGAAAACCGCTTTGTAGTCCCGTCAATTCCGACGTCTTTTGAAAAATACTCATAAAAAGGTAAAATTTTACGTAAATTAAGATTGGGTGCATGATAATGCGTTTCTGTTAAAGATTAAGGAAAATTGAAAATTAGCCAATAACGAAAATCATACACTAGAAATAACGTAGTTCTGTAAGCCACCTTTATGCCCATACGTTTCATCGGAGTGGCATGACACGGATTCAAACCAGCTACCCAGTTCGTTCCCAGATCACTAGCATAACGCCTTAATCGCTATGGCCACATCCTCCACTAGTGTATGATTTTCGCTATTGGCTAATTTTCAATTTTCCTTAATATTATTTCCAGCTATTTAAGTCTATTTATTTCTGTTAAAGAGTTAAGGAAATCCTCCAGCAATAAAACCATTTTTTTTAAAGAAGGTCGCAGCCGTGTAGAGGCGAATTTTTTTCTGCAGGATGCTACGACGGGTGTTTGTCACCCCCAAAGACGTCTTTGTGTTAGGGCCATTTCCGCAACATAACTACGAAAAAAAATTTTAATTAATATACAAGAATTTCTGAAAATCGCACTCGAATAAACAATATGAAATAGCGCAACAACGAAATCATACACGAAAAATTGTCAATAATCAATAGGTTAGTATTATGGGCTTATTAAGATGAAGTTACTGGGAATCGAACCCACGAATTCCCGACCACGGTGTGGCAGTGGTAACGATATAATACAATGTCTAAGGGTACAAGGTTGGCAAGAATTTGAGAAGGATGGGGTGGCGGCATTTCTTGTTAAGTCGAGTTTAACGGAAACAATGCATCGCATAGTACGTGTCCTGCATTTTTTACCAACTGGGAAACTGGGGTGAAATTGCAAATTTGTTAACTACAGTAAACTAAAGTGCCCTGAGCAATGTCTCTAGACCTTGAACGTCGAGGCTCGTTGCCTATTTGCCCAGAATTAAATGTTTTAGAAATTTTAGCGGAGAAAATGGACCGGGGAGGGGGGGGGGGGGTTGGGGGGGAATGCCTTCAATCCCCCCCCCCTTCCCCCCTACATCCCGAAGCGTCGCTAATACTGTAGCAGATCCTCCTTGCGTCTTGTACTGTGTCTATTCCCCAAAACGTGATTCTGGTTTCGAGAGGGGGGGGGGGGAGTTTTACATTTCCATCTTTAATACATGAGAAATAAGGTGGTTTAAAATTGTTTATTATAATAACAGGCTTTTTTTTTAACACTCTTAAATACAAAAAAAAATAATTAAAATCCGTTGTATAAATCATTTTATACAATAAAAAATTAAGAATTTGAGATTTACCAAATTTAGTACCATTTCTTGTGACGAGATGGCGTTGTTAGCAATCAACTGCAATTAAAATAATTCGCGCATTTTTCAGATGCTACACAGGATGTAACTGAATAAACATGGGTCCGGAAATGTACCCCCGTCTTTAGTTACAGCGTCCCCTCCCCCTACCCCAAAGTTATGGGTGAAAGCCGAAAATTTCCCCATGACGTTCCACCTCAAATCTTTCCAAACTACTACAATTGGCACATCCTTCTTGCAATTTCATAACTTCGTAATGTAAATAAATGTT
>JAHWFP010067149.1:128342-164975 GCA_023313725.1 Lithobius niger | reverse complement strand
AAAAAAAAAAACAAGATTAACACAATTATACTTTGCTGAAGCAATCAAGAAATTTTTTTAACAAAGGGGACTACAAATTTAAAAGTTCGATGAAGTTAACAGTACTCCTGATGTTTACGCATTTACAGCATGGAGTTCTATACGGAATCGCGTTAATATCTGGATTATTCGTTCACTCCCCCCCCCCCCTGCGTCACACGGGTCGGGGAGGTAGGCGACTATAGTAAATTGACTCTCTACTAATGGCACCACGTGAAGTTATTGTGTGCACGGCGTATCTTGAGTCCTGCACGTAATTTATGATCGGCTAAGTATTCCTGCAGGGAAAAGGCTTTAATCGACAGCCGCCATTGTTTTTGTAACTATTTTGGATAACAACAAGGCACTCTGCTACCATTAAACATACAATCGATTATTTGTATTCATTCTGGGGCGAAAACTCAAGATGGGATGCGGACACTATAGGAATAATAGTTAGGCTTATAGTTAGATAGAATTAGATGTCGGCCAATAAGCTTAGAGCTTTTTGAAGGCCCAAGCGGCAGATGTTAAGTGGAAGGTACCACCATCAATTTTATGAGCGGCTACGTCTTACTGGAGGAGGCGACTTTAATCGGCGGCCGCCATTGTTTTTTTTTAACCGTCCTGGATATCAACAAGATACTCTGCTACCAAAAACGTACAATCGATTATCTGTGTTCGTTCTGCAGTGAGCTCAAGATAGGCCGCGGACACTTTAGGCCTATTTTTTCGTTTGCCTAACTTTCTTAGCGAATATTCACTAAGCAAAGTTATAGTTAAAAATCCGAACTAGGTCAAATATGCCAAGTTTTCTCTATGTTGTTGTTTGTTGAAAAGAGAAGCCCAAATTAAATACAACCCAACGTTTCGAGCTGACTCCAACACCTTATCAAGGGAATAAAAAAACATGATACACGTAAAATTGCATAACAAGACAGCCGAAATACACGCAAAACTGATAAGGTCTATACAATAGGGCAGCGTCAAGACTAGTGACGTCATATTGGCTACGAGACACCATTTGGAGGGCATAGCTACAAGGTGCACTAGATTAAAATGTAACGGAAAACAACAGCACTTCTAGTCAAGACAATGCTTTGGGAGCGGATTTTCTTAGGCTTAAAAGAACGTACTTTTCTCCATCAACAAAAATCGCGCGTTATAGGCTTAAGAAGTCTAATAGCATTGGCTTCAGTAAGACGACCTTCTTTTCGCCCTCCAGTGCTCCTTGCAGCTAACCCAGTTACTGGCTACACCATAGAGTTATACACAGTAATACTACGTTGTGTCACTGCCCTATAGAGCAGCGTCAAGTGACGTCATATTGCCTACGAGATAGCATATGGAGGGCATAACTACAAGGGGCACTAGATTAAAATGTAAGGGAAAACAACGGCATTTCTAGTCAAGACAGTGCTTTGAGAGCGGGTTTCTTATGCTTAAAAAAACGTTGTTTTCTCCAACAACAAAAATCGCGCGTTATAGGCTTAAGAAATCCAGTCTAATAGCATTGGCTTCAATAAGACGACCTTCCTTTCTCCCTCCAGCGCCCCTTGCAGCCAAACCAGTTACAGGCTTCACCATAGAGTTATACACAATAATACTACGTTATGTCACTGCTCTATTGAACGAAGTGTGTTGAGAAGAGAAGCCCAAAGTACACAAAGTCAACACACCCCGACGTTTCCAGCTTATTCCAGCTCAGTATCAAGGGAATAAGTTTTCTGTATGCATGAGGTGATCAGAATTCAAAAGTCGAATACCCTCTAAATACAGACTGCTGTGCTTGTGTTTTTCTCCCTCTTGCATGTTCATACAAGAAGTTCTATGAAACTTCTTAGACGGTCCAAAATTTTCTTCCAACCCTGGATTCTAAAAATGCATTTTCATCGTATAGCCTACGGTTTTATGTGTCTAAATAAAGAATGAGGAATCTAAAAAGCTTCCCTGCATTGTTGGGAAACTTGAGTGATGATTTTGAAGTGAGGACGGGTGGCCGGCTACTTCGCGGTGGTCCGTTGAACGCAAACGTGAGTAATGGAAGGATGTCAGAGGCTGTCAGGGTAATTAGTCTGGACGATGTCCGGATTGTGACGTATCCCCGCCCTGCACCTTCGCTCACAATCCTTCCACCCCCCCCCCTCCCCGACACCCCAATACCAACTTTCGTAATCAGCTCGAGGTAGCTTGCCAATAAGTAATTTATCAATTTCGCTGTTTCGGAACCCCCAATCCGTCTATCGATTCTAGGTTTTCAGACGAAAGAATTCACCTGAATTAGGTCGCAGTTTTTTCGTGCTGGTGTTTTTTGTACGCATGAGGCAATTGGTACCTTCAGAAAAATCCTAGCTTTTAGGGTCGCTCACATCCAGCTGGTTAGGGGCCGTACACAGATGACGTCATGCAATGGGGTTGGGGACTTATGAAGTTGGTGACAGTTTCGGACAAAAAACGTGGTTGTGCCGCTCCTAAACTATATGGGTGCGCGGGACGAGAGGAACCGCCAATTTTAACATTCTAGGGACAGAATTGCGAGTGTCGCCACTCACACACAGAGGGCACTAGAATTCCAATTGTGATAGTTTGATCACTTCATTTCCTAAGGAAATATTACTTCGGAAATTTACTTCGGCTATACTTGCCTACTTTCCAAGATGAAAGATTGTTTAGCAAATATTCGCTAACGCAAAATATTATACCAAACTACTCAAACATAGGCCTAATCGCACAAATAATAGGCCTAACTACCCAAATATAGACCTAATTGCACAAATAATAGTCCTAACTACTCAAACACAGGCCAAATAGTACAAATAATAGGCCTAACTACCTAAATATTGACCTCATCGCACAAATAATAACCCTAACTACTCAAATGTATAAGCCTAATTGCACAAATAACAGTCCTAACTACTCAAATGTAAGCCTAATTGCACAAATAATAGTCCTAACTACTCGAAGATAGGCCTAATAGTACAAATAATAGGATTAACTTACCCAAATATAGGCTTAATTGTCCAAATAATAGGCCTAACTACTCAAATGGGGCGGTTATAATCGCACAAGTAATAGGGCTAACTCAAATATAGGCCTAACTGCTCAAATATTGTCCTAATCGCACAAGTAATATAGGCAGAATTACTCGAATGGCACACATATAGTAGTAGTATATAGATGTCCAATATAGGTCTAATTGCACAAATATAGTCCAGCTTACACGTGGTGCTACTGCGGTATTGCCTAGCGTGTAGGGAAACAGTCATCATTTACTGTTTCCTTTATTTTAGCTTTGGTATTATTGAAGTGAAGAAGGGATTCATGGCAGAATGGGATGAACGGGAGGTAGTGCTTGGTGTGCTGTGACAGTAGATGTTCACACGCTGGGCATATCCATTCAAACATTTATTCCAGGATACTGATGTAAATAAAGGAGCTGGCCTGCTTGTGTGGGGACGACCGATTAATGGCCGTCACATGGTGGCTGGATGAATAACATGATGTAACTAATATCGGAGCAGTAACTGAGGGTAATAATAATAATTCTAGTTACTAAACCTGAACTGGTACGAACTTGCATTGGGGATCATCTATACGGGAAAATGGCTGGCAGTTTTTACACCAGTTCCAAGGTGTTGTACCCCTCTTTATGTTGTAACAGTGGTTACCAAAGATTGTACATGACTTTACATTGTTCAGTAGGCTACAATCATCAAATGTCGGGGAGGCAATCTCTGAAGGGAAGCTCAGTATCCAAGTCCAACCTGAGTAACTCAGGTGGGAAATTGTCTTCCGGCGCCAAATGGCTATGTTGTGAAGACATTAGGCGGATGTTGTGCTAGATGCCGGGATCAGTCCCCATAGACAGGGAAATAGGGAGGGAGTTACCACATGTATTATACCGAATTTAACTGATTATAAAAACACCATAAAGAATTTACAACTACTAGTGAAATACCGCGAATATGTACAAAGAACTATTGGAATAACGGCACCAAACCAAAACCACCTTTCTGTTAATGTCAGACAAAGTCGAAGCGACGTGCTCTTTCGCGGCATCTGAAGAATATTTGGAGCTTGATCCGTTTCTTTTTTTTTTCTTCATTCTTCTTCCTCATTAATGTTGTTCCGACAGTATCTTCCTCAACTGCGACTCCTTCCTCAACTTCTTGTCCTTTGGCGATTTGCGCTCAACGTTTCTGACGTCATCCAATTACCGAAAGGCGTTGGACCTGCAGCAAAACTTGACTGACGACGGCCACTTAAGCCGCTTTCCACTACTTGCTTTTCCCTTTCTCTGCCCACCCCCTCTTTCCTCTCCATACCTTCCCTCCCTTCCACGCCCCAAACCCACCTATAGGTGTACTCCTCTCTCTCTCTCTTGTCGTTTTTTGTTTTTTTTTGTTTCAGCAACTGGTAATCCCCTTTTTGTATAATCGTTGCTCGGGGAAGATTTGTCGTAACGTAATGACCTAGATGGTATAATAAGGCAGCTAAGGTTCGTAAGGTTGCCTTTGAATCACTGCTAACGATGGTGCTGCACCGTGTTGAAAGGAGTTGGAACCATCCGAGAGTTGATGTATTTTTCCCTTCTCTTCGAATTGGGTTTTTCTTCGCACCTTACTGAATTTCTGGGGCGCTAACTATAGCTTAGTTTTGCTGATTTCAACTGGAACAATGGATGATGAATAGATTTCCAAAGTCCTATGGCTTGCGCATTTATATGGCTTAAGAGAGTACTGGATACACGGGGATTGAGTTAATGCGACATCCGAAGTCCTGTGGCTTACGCATCTATGTGACTCGTATAGAGCACTGGATATACAGGGATTGAGTTAATGCAACATCTGAAGTCCTGTGGCTTACACATCTATATGACTTAAGAGAGTACTGGATACACGGGGATGATTGAGTAATGAGAAATCCGAAGTCCTGTGGCTTACGTATCTATGTGACTTAAGAGAGTACTGGATAGACGGGGATTGAGTTACTGCGACATCTGAAGTCCTATGGCTTACACATCTATGTCACATAAGAGGGCACTGGATATGCGGGGAATGAGTTTATTCTACATCCAAAGTCCTGTGGCTTACGTATCTACGTGACTTAAGAGAGTACTGGATACACGCGGATTGAGTAATGCGACATCATGTAACACGGTCTTCTCTTACGTTGCGTTAGGAGAGGAGGCTGTCAGAAAATGCACATGCGCAAACGTCAGTCTACGATTCGTGGGGCTTCACAACGGAGTTCTCCTCCTGTTAAGTTTGTGCATTTTTTTTCTGCCAGTCAGAGGTCGAGAGCAGGCTAAAGCGATGGAGGATAACGCGATCGGGGATACATGGAATGTCGCTTCAATGCTCATAATAATTAAGTCGATGTAAGAAGATGGTTTTATCTAAGCTGACGCACAAACGAATACAAAGAGCTCTTGTAACGGCTTAACTGTACATTACTTTAAAATAATTTCGACGTTACCTTATAGCGATGTAAGGTATAGGCTCATTGTAACCTCGGTGTATTCTGCTCGAATAGCATAAAGCTATTTTTAAAATACGTTACTTACCACCTTTAAGTTCAGTTAAAATACGGAAAGGGTCAAACCCGGGGAGTCGACCCGGGAAACCTCCAATCGTCGCAGTGTGGCGAGATCTTGTCAAGAACAGGGCAGTTTCCACAGCCGCGGAAGGAGATCGTGGTAGTCTCTCACGCTACCACAGTAGTGCAGTCTCTACAATACAAATGTGCAGCTATTTTATCCCCTTTTTTTTTCCAATACAATCTCAAGAGGAATTCAAACTGAAATACAAACTGAATTTTGTAGTGATAATGCATAAACAAAAACCTGTTGTAGATATAAATAAACACACTGGGGTTCACTGCAGTCCCTGGATGCTGTGACCGGTGTTTGTTTGTATGTGAATCCATCTTACTTGCCCTAACTTGGACATCATTTTTCAATATGGTGGCCCATTTAAGTGTTTCTGTAGCAAAATCTGTAGCCAAGTCCAAGCCACTGCCCTACCAATTTTCAGGTTTCTTCCCAACAGATAAATTTAACTGAAATTTGTCCCTAACTCCACCTCTGTCTCGCGCAGCAGACGAGCAAGAGCAAACAGTGCGGGATTCTCACTTAAGATTCTCACAAAAATGACGTAGGATTTCGTATGATTTACCCTTACACGTCTCACACCCACCGTGATGCCCGCTCAAAACACGACTACAACTCTGACTGCAATAATTCTGTCAGCAGCGTCGCCTGTCTGGAGGGCGTTCAACAATAGGTCAGGTTACGTGACTGACGAGGCTCCAACTATCGTCTGATCGCGCTACATCTCGCAGCGCCGCCTAACTAACGGGATAAAAGCAAAGCATCTGCTGTACTTAAACATCATCCTGAATCAAAAGGCCGTGTCTACTTAGCACCCCTCAGGGTCAGCAGCATTTGTAACTACCGTCGATCGCCCCATCAGGAAAAAAAAAACCACCGTCCGCCATTTTGGACAAGTCCCGCGCTCACACAGGTATTACATTTTAATGAATTTTCACTACGTCAAACTGCTCGGGTGCTTGCGAGGTTTTCCTGAAACGTTCATTTCTAAAGAGTACGGTTTTGTACGTTTCCCCACAAAGACGAGGGAACGTTGTTGGCAAACGTACAAAGGTGTTACGAAATGTTACTAAATTTTACAATTCCTTGCCGACAAATGAAAAGTGTTAAGGTGATATCGTCGTTTAAGAAACGTTTGTTCAAGTGGCTGAGTGAGCTAAACCATATTCGCTTGACAAGCACGTTCAACAATACCATGAGCCAACTTTACCAAACTTTTAAATTTTTAGTGTCATGTCTACGAACCATTAATAATAATATACAATTCATTGCGACTCTAAACACAAAAGGATAAAGAAGGGATTAGTTGTATGCACTTATACTTTACCTAATTACATAAAACTAAAACAATATCAAATGTAACAAAGCCGGTAATCGCTTTGTCTCAAATAATTATAAAATGCCATTAAAAATTGCTTACGTATTTCGTCAGATCAACGCCCTTTAGCCTGGATTTTAAGGTTGCTAATGTAGGTGCCTGGGCAGCATCCACAGGAAATGCATTCCACGGACCAACAACCCGATTTGAGAAAAAGAACTTACAACAATCACCGACAAGTTTAAGTCGGTGACGTCTGGTGTATTCACCTTCCCTTTTTTGGAAGAGAAGGTTACTGTTAATGTTTGTAAGACCATGCAGAATTGAGTATGTTAAGTTTAGATCCAGTCTTAGCCTTCTAATTTCAAGAGAGTCAAGATTTAAGATTTTTAAGCGCTCTGGCAAATATTTTGTGAATCTCCTGTGGACAGACTCTATGAGATTAATATATTTTACTAGATGTGGAGACCAGACTTGACAAGCATACTCCGGAATTATCATTTCCCTGATTTTTTAAGAAGCGTATGATTGTGCTATTGTTTTTTTTTTCTTTCGTGTATTTGTTGTTTAATGTTAATATACTTTCATAGGTTTTTATTTTTATGATTTCTCCATACAATCCAATTTTTTTATTGGAAATATCTTCAATCGGGTTTTTAGTTGTGTTTGGTTTTTTTTTTGCTGGACTATCATCCACGTGCATCTTCTCTGGGTTTATGTCTTCTGTGATTTCCTGCGTAAATAGCAGTGAAAAATAAACTCAATTTGATGTCGTGTCCATGGTAACGGCGTTTTTTCTACAACGAACTCTGCGATCTCACGGGAACCTAGAAACCATCGCACTTTCCAAGATGGAGCTCGGACGGTTTCGACTCCGCCGCATGGCAACCAAAACAGCCAGTAACGTGAGCTAGCTAAAAAGTTACTGGGAAAATCGTTTCGTCAGTTGAAATTCTTTGTTGTTGTCACCGATTTACATAACCAGGAGCACTTTCCCTAAACGATGTCACAGAAACGACATCTTCGCCATATCAGGACTAAATTCCGGCCGGTTTTGAATGTTGCTAACTAGTTTTTCACCGAATCAAGCATTAGAATGGCAAAATCTGTCACAGCGCCACCCTGTGTTGACTTCTCCACAGCGCAGACGCCGTCAAAACACGCGCATAAACCACGAGCTTCCACAATGGCGGACGGCCAAAAGCTCGAGCCGAGGCCCAATTTATTAGTCAGGTTGCGGTTGTAATAAACATTGTGCAGTGTCTCTCGTGTCAACGTATTTCAAATTTAGCGTTTCTATGCCAGGGCAGCCAAGAAGAAATCAGCCACGCCGGGCTTTAGTTGCTTCTATCTCAATCCAGTTTTTCACAGTGGAAAGTAAAATTCGTTGGAGGAAAAAAAAAATTGTTTCCCGTGTTTATTTCTTCAGTGACACACCGAAATTGAAAGGGGAAGGCAGGCAAGTTGCTCTCCACCCCCCACCACACCCCAAGACGTGACTTTACGAGCAAAATTAGGTAAAAGTACTAAATAAATAGGTATTTCTTGCAATTTAAAAAAATTCTGGAAATCGGCATCAGTGCCTAAATTGTTTTCAGAGTGTACACTCTTCAGTACCGTACCGAAATGGAAAACGGAAGGGGGGGGGGCAAATTCCCCTCCCTCAAAAACGTGACTTTACGAGTAAAATTTGGTAAAAAGCATTTCTTGCAATTTTTATAAATTCCGAAAATGGGCGTCACTGCCAAAATTAAAGGTTTGAAAAGCAATAAATTTGCTGAAAATTATTAATTTTGCTGGGTTCGAGGGACTTAAAACAACCCCCCCCCTCCCGGGTAACCTTTTTAGACCCCCCTTAGCTCAATTCTTGGACCCTATTTTGAATTTTTTTCCCCTCTTTCCCTCTGGCCCCTTCCCTCAAACAACAACCAGAGTCGGTTGTTGGAATAATCCTATATCATGGAGATTTTCATCACGCTCAGTTTCCCCGCTAAGCTAAAAGAAGGCCACCCAACTAAAAGAAAAAACGCACTCGTCGACCGATACTTAGCTTAAAGCTACCTTAGCAACACCCTTGCTACCAGTGTGACGTCATTTTTGACGGTAGCGGCAAATCGGTTCGGATTGGTTGCGTGATTGGTGATTGCAGTAATGTTGCCGCTGGTATTATTGTTACCGGGTTGCCAATAATTTATGAAGCACTGTTTGTGGGTTTGCCCGAAAAAACCCAACCTAGAAAAAAAAACCGGGTCCTACCCATCTCAAAAAATCCACTATAGTCGGGTTTTTCACCTATTTCTACTGACCTATCTGTGTTACAAATTATCCAGCCGGTGACTAGAGCCTAAACACAAACAATAGCTAACCTATAAGACGTTACTACTACCTTTTGGCGTAGCGTGTTCCTATGGACTGCTAAGTAGAGCCATGCCACATGTTACTAGAGGGCGCTATACAGGCATATGGTTGCCCTATATTCTAAATCGATTGCATCATCTTTAGGCGGCCCGCGCACTGAGCAACTTGGCCGCGTGGCCAGGTCGCTGCAGCCAATGAGAAGGCTTACCGTTTTTGTAGAACCACGCACTAATCATTTTCATTGGCTGCAGCAACCTGGCCGCGCGGCCAAGTCGCTCAGTGCGCGGGCGGCCTTAGCTTTCATCTCTGGCGCTGGGGCAGCCGGTTTCCTAACCGGCCGACCAGCCCCAGAGGTGATTATCTCTGCATTTAAATAGACATCTGTGTGGTAATATCACACAGGATTCTAGTGAAGTGCGTGGGGTGGGTAAAAATGGGGAGTTGCATTCATTTCTTAAGAAGTAGCCACTTTCGATCAAGATGCACTTCGATAGAATTTGACTTGTTTCTGTAGAATTAGGAATGGGTTTAATCCGGAGTGGTGAGCGACCAATCGTGAATAAATACCGAGGGGCGCCCACCAATAGGGATCTTTAGCGATCGACAAAGGGCTTCGTCACCACCAACTTAATGTTTAGGCTAACGTTATTATGCTGGATCAGTGCTATAATTTTCATGTCGGTTGTGTGTTCTTCAGTTCCCCAACTTTGGCAAGTAACTTTTAGCTATAACTTTAATGCAATACTGTACTTAGTTACAGTCTTCTTACACTGCATGCTTCTCAAGTGTCCCCTAGCACTTGGGTTGAACTGGTTGACTCGGATGCAAACCATTGGTGTGCTTATTTGCCTTTCAACCACGTTGCATTGTAATAAACTTTTAATCATTTTCAAGCCATTTGTTAACTGCGTGTAAGGAAATGTTTTTGTTAAAAAGTGGTTCATTACAATGGTGTATGATGTCAACCATTGTGTTACTATTGTGTTAACCAAGCCTACCAACCACTAGTACGTGTAAAACACTCATGAACTGAACCATGCGCAATGGCTGTTTGCCGTGACGTCACCACGAGTTAGCTAATGACGAACGAGAACAACGGCTGTTTGGCCGTCTGATTGGACTAGCCCAGTCACGTGATATGCATGTCACAGCAAACAGCCATGGCGCGTGGTATAAAACATTCACGAGCCCAAGTTAGGCTCGATAAAACCCGGTAGAACCCACAAAACCCCGATAAAACCCGAAAAAAAGACAGTAAAACCTAAAAAAAAAATCCACACGGGTTGGGTTATTTTTCAAACTTTGACTGTTTGCATATTCACTTTACGATAGGAAGGCTTAAACCATAGATTGCAAAGTTATCTAGATACAGCAGCTTACTTGTTTTCATCCTGTGCATGGTTCTAGTGGTAATTGCAGCCACTTATACTTCTGATAATGCTTTGTCTTCGTGCTGCTTCGAAAGCAAAAGTATTATCAGAAGTATTAGTTGCCGCAGCTATCGCTAGGGTCCCGCGTAGGACGGGAAGACGTTAGATGCTATACCTAGGTAATTTTCTGATCTATGCTTAAACTGCCGAGTTCTGTTTTTAGACCTTCTGTAAACGTACGTTCATTGTTGTTTTGATATAGGATCCCCCGTTAAAGTTTGTCAGACTTTATACCCATCACGAGTGTCATGGTAAATTATCGATAATTTTCAAGTTTTCACTAGGCCTATATACATTAACTCTGCTCTTCGTTGCGAGTTACAAATTACTAGCCGAAAAGCTTGTTCAGTGTAACGGAAATTAACAGAGACGCCACTTTCCGTAGTGTAAACAAACACTCGTCGTATGAGCCAAGTGCTGTACTTTCTTTTTTAAAAAAAACGCCACTTGACAAAGGCCGAATGCTGTTTGGAAAGCAGTTTTTTTCGCACAGCTGCCACCTCCCGATTTTGCACCCTGGAACCCCACACATGCATCATCGGTCTTTGCGCTCGTAGATTTTCTTCTTCCCCACAAAATTTCGCATTCAGAGAGCGTTAGGTTTAATTTTCTTATTATATTCCTTTTTCGACGAGGCTTGTGAAATGCGTGTTTGTAAATTATTACATTCGTTTTGGGGACACGGGAGAGGGGGTGTAGGAAGTTGGGGACGAGAGTACGTATTGAGGGCTGGACTCTCGCACCCAGTCAGCCAGCTAAACAGAAAAGGTGGTGTGCGTGCGTTGCGACAGGCGGAAAATATCCTAGTTTGTATTCCGAATGTGAATCACAACTTGGGTCCGTCCGACCGACCAACGGGGATTTTTTTTTTATTTTAAAAACCTGAAACGGAAAAGTATAAAATAAAGAAAGCCAGAACGAAACTAAAAGAAATGGGAAAGAAAGAAAGGGAGAAAAAAAAATCAATGTTTGAAAATAAATTTGTAAGTTTCTCAATTTGTTGCGACAGACCAGAAATTGAGTTACTAACAATTCCGGAAATCCAATATTGCTTCACAGTTTCGATGTGTGTGAATGCGTGTGGCTTAGGGAAGCGGTGGCACGGAATGGCACGCCTGAATTGGTGCAGAGAAAAACGAAATAGAGAAATGAAGCAGCCACGAATTAGCATTGGTGAAACTTGAAGAGAGAAAAGAGAAAGGGACAGACTAGACGGACAAGCGGAGAGAGAGAGAGAGAGGGTTCTGGCATTAACATAGCCTACAGCTGGAGCAATAACGAGGGAAAATTCGTGCTCCTGTGGATCTGACAGCTCTCATCCGAAATCCTCCATTGCTGTCGACAAATTTAATTAAAGAGTATATATAGAGAAAGAGAGGCATGCACCAGCTCTTTAGTCTGTCCAAGGAGCAATGATTCCCAGTTGATCCCCGGTAATAGTAGAAGGCTTAAAAGTCTTCTAGCTGGCATTTAACGGATAGTGCTCTAAGACTTAAAGGAGCACTGTTGCAAACCAGGTTAAAAAACAACATACAAGTGCTACCGGCCGCTTCAAAATAGTGCTACAAAATGCTCAAAAATTGATTAAAGTTTCAACTCACTCAACTGGATTGGTGCGACGGCGAATTTTCGTTCCTTTTCTCGGAGCTTCTTCAGGCCTTTAAAAATGTTATTTACACTATTTACAAATATTTTATGTAGTTTTTGGATCACTACGTCCTGTCCTTCGTCCTTGCTTTTCTTGGTTTGTGGTGGCCGTTCTGTGAGTTTGAATTTAATTGTTTTATGGCCCCAGCTGTTGTGATTGGGCCGGCTTGTGTTTGCTTCAGTGCAGGTAGGTTTTCGTTGAGGTGCATGGTGGGAAACGAGTGCATTTATATTTCTGAAGGCCCCGCTGGTGAGATTTGCATGGTGTTGGTTTTTGGAGTTCTATGGCAATGGATTCTAGCGTAAGTCTGGGGTAGAGCTTCTTCTCTTTAAACCTCCCAGACTTCAAAAACACCGAAATCCTTTTTTAAGAAGAAGCTCTACCCCAGACTTGCCCTAGAATCCATTGCCATAGAACTCCAAAAACCAACACCATGCAATCTCAACAACGGGGCCTTCAGAAATATAAATGCACTCGTTTCCCACCATGCACCTGCAACGAAAACCTATCCCTGCACTGAAGCAAATACAAGCCGGCCCAATCACAACAGGGGCCAAAAAACAATTAAGTTCAAACGTGTTGGCTTTGGCCAGGGGTGGACAACGTCCTTAGCGGCCAAATGTGCTACTCATTCTGCTTCAAATGCTAAATTCTTCCACAAAAATGTTACACAACTTAAAATGCTACCAATTCTGTTACACTTCAGTTTTTAAGCTGAAAAGTGCTACTGTATAACAGAATTCTGCTACATGTGGCAACACTGGTTGCAAGGGAAAATCCGGAAAGTGCACAAACATCCATCAAAACTCGAATTTTCGACTCATCTCAGAGCCATTATCAAGTGTAGCAGTAAAAACAGTTACAATCAATACAAGAAAGCCGTGAGTGAAGTTGCAAGTAAAATGTCCCACCTTAACAAGGCAGAGCTTGCTATATAACGTATTAAAAACGGATGGAACCGCAAAAAAATTTTAAAAAATTTGAAACTAGAGGGGATTTCGATGTGTGATTGTGGCTAGCACCAAACGAAGTGCCAGTTTTGAGCTGAATCCAGTAATTAAATGGGTTTACTGAGGTTCCCCTGGTGTCAGAATTTGTCAACTTGGAATTAAAAAAAAATTTTTTTTAAACACCAATACGATCAAAGACTACATCGAATTATTTCATCAAGTTTACACGGCCAGTTTTTTTGAGCCACAAACTTTTGACCGCGCGGCCCTAACTGAACAAATTTCGAGTTGACAAATTCTGACACCAGGGGAGCCTCAGTAAACTCGTATTAATACTGGCCACAAGCACACATCGAAGACCCCACTAATTTCAATTTTTTCCCTTTTTTTACGGTTCTGTCCGTTTTTAACACGTCCTAGCAAGTTCTGCCCTGCGAAGATGGACATTTCTTACTTACAGCTTGGCTCTTGGTTTTCTTGTACTGTTTGTAATTGTTTTTATTGCTACTCTCGAAGATGGCTCTGAAATGAGCCGAAACTTCGCGTTTTTATGAGCATTTGTGCACTTTTCGACTTTATCATTGTACCATTCTACAAGTGCTTTTTAAGTTTAATAAAGGTAGCATTGCAACGTTATGGCCCTTCAAAGTCAGTATAATCATTCAACTGCCATGACACTTCGACATGGGGATGTTTCCATATTATATGTTTCTACGGTTGGTTTGTGTGGTCATCGGGGTTGCCAAATGTGATTTTTTTTTATGCATTGTATTTTTCTTATTTCCCTGATTTTTCTCTAGTATCTATATATATAATACGCTTACGTTGGGCAAGCAAATTCATCATTATGCAGTATAATGAAAGAGGGCGAGCGACCGACAATGTCAAACAAACGGCTGTGGCCTGTAACAATCAGTAACAATCGAAATATTGCTTAATAATGCTACCTCTTAGAGCAGACTTAAAGAGTTTCAAAGCTGGTTCAGCAACAATCACTGCATGCACGACCGTTGTTGGGTTTATTGCGCTTGGTATCAGAACGGAGAAAGGGGCAATTGAGCGTCCTCCATTGATAAAAGACATTTACTTGCATAAAAAAACAAGTCAGCAAGGGTTAAAATGGAGAGGGAGCAGGGATGGGGGACATTCACACACTCAATTGGGGAATCTGGGTCGGGAAAGGGCGAGAAAGGGGTTACGGGGGGGGGGGGGGGCATGGGGGAAAATCAGACCATTCAACTGGATAGGTCGCAGGGGGGTTCGGAGGAGGAAGCAGGGAGCAGTCGGCACCCTTTTCGTTCCATACTACCCACTACAGTATTTCGCTCAGAGTATGCGTGAACCGGCTAGACCGGCATATGTTACGCCGGGGGTACAGCTAGTTTCTCTTATTTCCGTTATTTTTCCCTTACATACCCGATATTTTTTTCCTTATTTTTTTCCTTATATCCCTTATGCAGCCCTTATATTTCCCGTGTTTTCTTTATTTTCCGTATTTTTCATTATTTTTCCATATTTCCCTTATTTCCTTAATTATTCCCTTGTATTTTTCTTATCTCTATTATTTTTCATTACATATTCCGTATTTTTCCTTATTTCCTCTTTATATTTCCCTTACTTTCCTAATTTTTTCATTTATATTTTCCTTTATTTTTCATTATTTTTTCTTTACCTGCACAGTTCAATCTAGTGACGTTTCTTTAACATAGCCTTCAAACTTAATTATTAATGCCAACTAGTTCTTATAAACAAACACTTGGTAAGAGCAGAATGCCGCATCAAAGTTTAAATGAAAACGCGTCAGAAACGTCAATGTCCCCGTTTAAACAGCTGCACACATACATTTGCAGCAGTACCCTGAACTTATTCGTACAAATTAGTCTGAAATTCGGAGTCAGTTTGCCAACGAAGATCAAGCCCAAGCCAGCGAAACGGAATGTCACCACATATTAACGGATGGATAATCGAAATGTGACAGTATACATTCCACTGGTGAGGAGAAGACAAAAGGCCTGAAAGAATCCAAAACACTAACCAAATATCCCCTCCCCCCCCCCCCACTACCCCGTTTTCGTTTTGATGCTTTAGGGGGCTATTCCAACCATATCCCAATAGTAGGGTACCCCAGGGCGCCGGTACATCTGCATGTGGGCACTCTATGGGATAGGGAGATGGAAGAGGCCTCCAAGGCAAAACTTAAGCTGGGAACAAGTGCACACACAGAGACACCACAAGAATCGAGCAACAGGACTACTCCACCTCCAACCCCCCCCCCCCTCCCTTTCCCCAACAACGAGATTGAAGCGTGATTTGCAATTTGTTATGCATGTGTATCATCGATTTCTGGGCGGCAATTTGCATGGGCTATGTCCAAGCGCCCATTAGGCGTCGCACGCCGCACCAAAAGGACGGCAATTCCGCCTTCATTCACCCTCCATTGTATCCGACTGAAAATCGAATCTCCACGTTCCAATACCGAGCGGGGAACGCGATTTTTAACATGGGGTGAGGGAGGGGGAAGGGGGGGTAGGGGCCCCTCCACTGTTCCCCCTGCAGGCAATTTAGACCTTTGTGCGCGGTTAGGCCGCAGTGTGCAGGCAGAATTCAAGATCAGAGCTCGGACCTGCATGCGCCACGGGAGATACACGGGGGTGTGGTTGGGGAGGGAGGGGGGGGGGATGTAAGACGGGGTGACACACCCTTCTTGGCCTCTGGCGACTGGCCGACCAACATCCCTCGTATACAATTTATCGTGCATTGCAGATCGCATTTGCGTCTGGTATGTAACGTACCAGACACCAGGAGGAACGATGCCTTTGTTTCGGTGTTGCGAGTGCCAAACTCAGATGACGGAAATGGCCAATTAGGACAGTGAAATGAAAACTTATCTTCTACGGATATGTGCAGCTTACTGACAGAAGTTTGCTTTTATGTGTTGACGATCAGTATTTCTTGCTGGTGAGGATTGTGTTCTTGTAGTAGTGTGCAAAACTGCTTGACTGACCTGTTGAGTGGATGCGCTTCTCTTCACGTCCTGTATAGTTTGTTGTGACGCTAATAAACTGCTTGCAGCACAAGGTTAGGTCCCCTTATCTTTTCTGCTGGCTCAATGCTCCAACTGTTGCTTAGTTTGTACTCTTTGGTGTAGTTCTTGATGTGGTGCTCGAACTATCTTTGCGTCGAGTGCTCCTATAGTATCCGCGGCCTATCTTGAGTTCGCCCCAGAACGAACACAGATAATCGTTTGTATGTTTTTGGTAGCAGAGTGCCTTGTTGATATCCAAGATGGTTACAAAAAACAATGGCGGCCGTCGATCAAAGCCGCCCATTCCAGGAAGACGCAGCCGCTCATAAGACACCTGCTGGACTCAAGATACGCCGAGCACATAATAGTTGAGGTGTTAGGTCGTGTTATTTGAAGTGGTTCTCCGCGTGGAGGACAAATTATAGCAAAGGTTATATACCCGTTCAATTTCTGCTCCCAGTACTTGTTGCTTTAGATTGGACTCTTTGAAGTGGCTCTTGATGTGGCGGTCCAACTTGTTGAATATAGTTAGCCGACCCAATTCTTTTAAATGGTATTTTAAGTCGAGAACTCTTGATTGTTTCATAAGGTTGAGGTCAAATGTTTTAGGCGATTCTTGGCATTGAGAACTCAATTGTTTAGGTTGTTTAGGTTTAGGTTTAACTTAGTAAAGAGTGTACGGCTTTGAGGCCTTTTAGACTCTAATTAAAGAATTAAGAATCAATTGTTTATGTAAACATATCTGAATGGTTGGATGGTTGGATAGGATTGCCGGAACTTGTAAATAAACACGACAGGGGAAGAATTGCTACTTAAAGCAGTTTGTACCTTAATGGCACCAAGGGGTACATACTTGTGATTTTCTTATCACTTCGTGGCTTCGGAAAAAAATTACTTTGCGTATATTTGACCTATACAGCTTCCCGTTTTTAAGTAACTTAGCTTTGTGAATACTCGTTAGCAAATGGAAAGAGTTGGCGTAATTTCATGTAGTTTTATAAGGCCTAAACGCAATGGCATTTAAAATGTGTAAATTCAAGGGTTCGTACAACAAGTGTGAAAACTTATTCAAGGATTTTCAAGAACTAAAATGGAAAAATGTCAAGCACTTTCAAAGAACCTATTGCAATTTATATTGTCGTGATTTTTTACATTAAATTTTTAGTTGGGTAAAAATAAATTGTTTAATTTATGTTATAAGGCTAAAAATAAAAAGAGGGTCGGTCATTAATTTATGTTCACTTTTTTTTTTGAAGAGACGAATCTTTTAACACTGTTAGAAGCGGTCGAATCAGTCAGTAATCGAACAAGAACATTCAAGGACCTTTCTGAAAATTATGACAATGCAAGAACCTATTTTTTTCAAATTCAAGCACTTTCAAGATTTTCAAGCACCTGCATGAACCCTGATTCATGTGTGAACTCCATCCCCTGCCCAGCCCTTCATTGTAAGTTCCTGTGTTGAGGATTCCCATTTTTTTGTGTAAGTTTATACGCCTTAATCTTACTACAACCCTCACAAAAGCTTACAGTAGAGTATAAATACATTAAAAAAGTCAACTGGTGACAGAGGCAGAAAAAAAAACACTTTATCAAATGCGCTTCCCGAAGCAACTGTCACCTTAACCAACTAAATTTAACCAAATTTTTACGACGTTTTTAACTCTCGGTTAAAGGTACACTCCTCCCAGCGCCATTTTTCTCGATCCTCCACATCAAGTACGGCCCCAAAGGTCTATTTACTTACCGTTAGTCTTTCCCTTGCTAAAAATCCGTTTTAAATTGTGGCGTCTAGGAGATTTTCTGTTGAATATTGGGGAACTCTATATTTACTGTGTCCTACACGTATATGTTCCTTTGCGCGCCTACAATTTTTTTAATTTTTTTTATTGTACTTCCACATTTCAACAAATCCGCCACGAAGCCATGGCTCGTATGTGGTGTACATTAATCATAGTTAGTATTGTCAGCAACAATTTTAAAGAATTTGAAAAAAAACTCAAAATATAGTAATTTTTACAACAAATTCAACAAATTTGAAAGAGAAAGAAATAACCTTGAAGTTTCATTTGTGTGTGTGCATGTACTAATTTTAATCGTTTGCTAATAATTACTATGAGATCAAAAATCTAAATGACTAATGCGGTAAAAATTAAAAGTAATTATGCCAATAGATCGCCGAAGAAAAATTATAATATGCTAGCCTAAAAAATTGTAAATTTTGATGTTAAAATACGAAAATCATTCCAGTTTGTGACGACACAATCTTTAACTTGTTGCTGTTTCGTGTACTATTTCCAAAGCCAACTGAGATAGTAGCTGCTTTCCTCGTTGCGAGGAACGCAGCTACTATTTCAGTTGACCTTGACGATTGTAACGACCTTGACGATTGGAGGCGATCTGCGCGTGGCTGTTTTAAGGCAGGCGGAATGTGCCTTTAATTGTTGAGAGCGGACCACAATGGCCCCGCAACCGGCCACATCTATATGTCACTTTCTCTAGTTGGGTTGGCAATCACACCACTCCTTGCCTTCCCGTTGCTCTTGTAAAGAAATGTTTATTTATTATTTACAATGACGAAAATCGTCAAAATCAGATTGAGTTTAAAAAAAATACATATATATATTTCAAATGTCCATTCATGAATATTCTAATATTTCCAAGAGCGATAACTGGTGCTGGACCACATGCGTAAATCATCCTTGTCTTTAGATGAAGACAACTAAAACTTAATGCATGTTTAATATGTAATATTCATATATTACGTGTGACTTCAGAGTCAGAAACCTTTTCCCCTCGTCACTCTGTCAACATTACAGGCAACCATGACCCATTTCCCATCCCCCGGACGTGACGTACTTTTTGAACGGTCCCAAAGACTTTAAAAAACAGTATACACCTTCAGACATGGAGCAGTTAGTTTCGCTTTGGTCGACCAATGTTAGGCACATATATACAAAAGACAGAATGATTAACGAGCCGTTGCTAAGCGACGGTTGCCCGGGTTACGATGTGAATCACGAAGTCATTATTTTTCCCATTGTGGCCATTCCACAAGAGGTAAACAAGCTGGTTTTCTCATCTGGAGAGAAACTCTCAATTGATAGATGGTCCTTAAGGACGAGACAGACGGAATTGGAACTGAAAATTCGTCAGGGCTATTTTTCCAATTGGTTTATTACTTCGCCTGTCCCGTTGTGGTCGAAATTCTCGATCATTTATAACGAAATGGGCAAGAGAGGGGATTTGAATGCTTCCAAATGATGTGCCCGCAAAGATCGAGAAACTAAGTGGTCTACACCCCAAAAAAAAAAAAACAGAATTAACTTCAAAACTCTGCAAATGAAATGTACTCAACTTCGTGAGTTAGAAGAAAAACGTGAAGACTCATGCGGGTAGAGAGAATTTCTCCATGATTGAATCACGTAACTCGTGCCTTTAGGTGTCCTTTTATGCATCGTTAAGTCTTAGTTGTACTTAACTTGTGAATAATTTCTCGAAATTCCGGCCGATGCACCAAAATCTTGGCTTACAAAAAGTAAAAAAGAAAAAAAAACTTAATATGTAGGCAAAGCCGGATGGTTGTATAAAAAATATGTTCTCTGATCGAACAGAAGGCCCACATATGAAGTAATAAACATTAAGCAAATTTAATTTTAGGCAATGTTTTCCTTGCCTTGTTCACCTAAACACTGATAACACAACGTCGCAAACCCCTAAGATATAAAAGACAAGGAGAAAAAGAAATGTCTACTTGCAATTTAAAAGACTAAAAACGGTAAAACTACAGGGACAACCGGAATCTGCCCAACAACGTGTCGCCATCTTGGAATGACGTCACACGTCATTAAATTATGTTTACCTGTAGATTCTGACAATGGTTAAACCAGTAATTCATAGTCGGAAAGTTGTTCACCATAGTCATCACTTTAGTGGATTACAAGCAGCAGCATAAAGTTGGTTTGAAATGAAAGTTAACTGAAATTAATTTTGAATTAAATAAGGCCAGAAAATCGTTCCCTAGTTGGGATATGTTAAAAGTTGGGAGCCATTGCATGTTACGAGTTCTAAATCGGGGACCGTCCTATAATCAGTCCTTCCGTGGCAAGATACAATTGTTGTGCGTTGTTAATGCGACCGTGTGTCATTATTGAATTTAGTGTGACATTATTCTACTTGAAAGATTATGGTTGCAGTCTTGTCACTGTAGATCGTTTCGGATTGTCGGGCCAAGGAGGATTGTCAGGCCAAATCGATGCGCAGGGATATTGTTGTGAGTCTTCATAGATTCAAATTATTGATAGAAAATCGGCAAATGCAGAAAAGTGATGCAGCAGAACGATGATTATAACTAATGCAAGTCATGATGATTGATTAATTTTGATGTTCGAGTCAAAATCCTGGAGACCTCTTGCATAATGATGTTGATTTACGAAGTTAAATCCACAAATACGGCACAGAATGCACGCGCTGTAACGAATCAGACATTTGCAATGAATTAGACAGGGGTTCAAATTTGTTCAAAGACAGACAAAGGACGTGATTTTCTCTACTTCGTGCAGTACAAAGAACTGAATAAATACAGATGCAAATCCATTTACGTTGCCTTTTGGACTTATATGTCAGACTGCCTGAGTAGGGAATCGAACCCACAGCCCCTGAAACCAAAGGCCTAGGTTCTACCGCTGAGCCATACTGACACAGGCTGCGTCAGTATGGCTCAGTGGTAGGACCTCGGCCTTTGGTTTCAAGGGTCATGGGTTCGATTCCCCGCTCAGGCAGTCTGGCATATAAGTCCAAAAGGAAACGTAAATGGGTTTGCATCTGTATTTATTTAACTCTTGTTGAGCCTTTGGCTTTCCGTCTTTAATAACTAATGTTGCGAGTTAAATTCCGGATTTCAACGTTGGAATTGTACCACCCCAGCAAGGTTACGCTGATGACGTCATTTTTGAAATCTGCCAAGCCCGAAGTCCACATGACGTCAAATTGTAATGTGCCATTGTCACTCCAAAATTAATACTCATTGTTAGTTGAATAATCCTATTTGATCAATTGTTGTAACAATACATAGCTATGAATTGTCTGTACATAATGCTTGACATCAATTGTAACGGCTCGAGCTCACTTGGTCTTCGGCCGGGTGCTCCCAACAATTAGGTATTAACCTGAAATTCCATCCGCCACCAACTCTCCAACTCCCCGCATCCAAAGGTAATTTCGGCCATATAATTGTTTTTTTTTTCCAATTTCCCCATCCCGGAACTTAAATTCGAACCATACCAACCCTATTGCTAGTTCGGCACTACAACCCCGTAGCTACTTAGTTTAGCAGTCAACATATGAAATTGCCCGAAACTAACTAATCCAAATTTTCCCAAGTAAACCTAATGCCGTCGACATTCCATTTAAGGCCCTAAGCCAAGGTTAGTTTCGCCCTAGAACTTCAGGCGAGCCTGAGCACACGATCGCTCATATTTAACATTAAACCAACACCAAAACTGAACCACGACTACCAGCCTTGTTCCATCTGTTAAGGTTAATTTGGAATTCCCGCAACCCCTTGACAAGCACCACGGCACATTTTCAAGCAAGTCCCTTAACTGTGGGGTTGGCATAGGGCAGCTCTCACACGTACTAAAAAACCCCTACACTAAATAACTGAGTTCATGTATACCTCGCCTACACAGCCTACTAAATATCGTATTGTATTGAAAATCTATGTATCCATACATTAATATATGGACTTATCTTCGCCGAGTTCTAAGAACTAAAGTAGTGGAACACCTTGTTTCTTCTGGATGGTACACAGATGCAGTTAAGCGTCTGTCTGCGTATGGCCTTTTTTGGGGGGTGTGGGGGGGGGGGGGGGTCAATAGTTTGTATTGTTGATGGTTTGTTATGTTCAGTTGTCGTTTTTTTTTCAATTTTAGAGAGCCAAACCCAACTCTGGTTATCTGCCTACTACATCGAGTACAGGACGAAAGCGGCAGTATAGTTGGAGAATCCAAGCGGAAAACCTGGGATGTTTGACATGCGACAATCGACATGAGCACGAAGCCCCACAGAGCCTTTCTCGTCCAGAAAATGCCAGGGATTGGCTGAGGGGGGGGGAGGGGGGTGGACACTGGGCCTTCCGGACAGGGATTGGCTGAGGTGGGAGGGGGTGGACACTGGGCCTTCCGGACAGGAGACGATCGTGCTACCAGTTGCCATCTACTACCGCTGTCCGTAGAACTCGGGGAAGAAAAGTCCAGATACTAATGGATACATCGATGTTCGATGTAATATTTAGTTTGTAGGCTATGTAGGCGAGAAAACAGATAAAGTCATCCCCTTGGGGACGCGGAATTGTACCGACACGGAGTTACGTTAACTCTGGAATATTCTTAATAGCCTAATATGGTTGCGGTTTCTGATGTTATATGTACAGCCGCAGCGAGCGAGGCAGGGACGTTATGTAATCATCAACAATATCAGGAGTTATGGTAACTCCGTGCTACTACAATTCCGTATTGTTGCAAACCCTTTTAAAGCATATCACGCATCCGGAGTTACTGTAATTCCGGGTCCAACACAGGGGTCAGAAAATTAAGAAAATTCCGGAGTTAACGTAACTCCGTATTGATACAATTCCGGCGCCCCATTTCTTTTGTCTGTCGTCTAAATAATGCTTATGAGTAGTTAGAAAGTCAAATTAGAATAAATACGGGAAGTAATTCTTCCCTATGGAAAATATTGATCAGAAAATCGATGTAATAATTCTTTCTTCAGCATGTTTTTATAGGGCTAGGCAGGGCCGTAGGAAAAGCACAGTGAGCAAGGTGCCGGCCTAGGGCGCCGACTTCCCGGGGGCGCCGCACCGAATTCCTGCCAATTTCCGGATGTTTTGTTAACCGATTATTCGTTTTTTTTTTTTCCTTTTAATGATCAGATAACCGAAAGTCGAAATTAAAGAAATAAGAACGTAATCGTACGTCATTTACAATGTAAAACTGCAGTGCATAAGTTGATAAGGTGATGCTGACTTCTTTTTAACTGTGTAACCGTGTAACTGGTGTAACGCTTTCAATGGGCGAATGCAGTGATCATTTCGTGATGCGGATACAAAGTTTCTATTGGAGTGGATTAACAAACGGAGCTCAGCTCGGCCTTCGGTCTCATTAATAAAGTTTGTTTTGTTCGTATAACCTATTTCATACTTAATTAATTTTGCTAAATTTGTGAGTTACACAGCTTTTGAATTAATAACAGAAAATATAAAAGCTAAAAATCTGAAAAACAGTGAATTCGTTAACATGTCATCCATAATAAATAAAGTTCCTCAACAATAAGTCGGATAATATTACAGTACACTATAAAAAAAAATGTTCAAAACAAAACACTCGCCAAACAGAAAGTGTACAACTCGCTGTAATATTTATTCACTATATTAAAAAAATAAAATAAAATCTGAAAAATAAAATAAAACACAAAATACGGTAAGTCCAAATTTTGGAGTGCAGAATAATGATTTTTTGTTTGTTTTATAAATAAACTTCTTAAAGCAAATTACGTTATCTGAAGCAGAGGGGAGCATATAGTTAAGGGCAGAGATAACCTGAGAATTAGACCCCGGAAAATTGTGATCATTGTTGGGCGTAGGGGTGAGGTAGATCCCATTGTCGCTAAAAGAGCTGGGTTGTCTCTCACACTACCCTGCTCGTCACAGACTGGAAGGAACTTCACCACAGTCCGCATTTCGGTCGTCGATCAGTTCGTCTTTATCAGGCAACTTGCTACACTCTGTGCCCCGCAGCCAGCCACTACGACAAAAATAGCGAGAAATTCTCTAACCGAATACACCGCGAGCCGTTAGAAATTTTCTTATTTTTTTGTGTAACTCGGTCCATTAAACTCAGTTGTGCCATTTATCTATATAATAAGATCGTTGAACTCAAGACTATACTGTGACTAGACTTTTAAGAACAGTAACGGCACTGTGCGTCTTTGTAGGAGGGAAAGCATTGCGGGGTAGCTTTTCAGGACACCATGCTTCTCGAAGGGACAGCTTCGAGACCGCCTTGAGCCGCATTTATTTTTCCACCGACATGAATATGGAAGAATATAATAGAAGTGATCATTAGAAAATGGTGTTGGGGGGGGGGGGGATTTGAGACACTTGATGGCTGATATTTCCGCAAACATGTATGTGGAAGAATATAATGGAGGTGATCATAGAAACCGGGGAGGGGAGTATTAGCTGTAGGGTACATGTAAAATCTACCGTATCCTGGTATCTAGGATACCCGACAAAATCGCTGTCATCAGACAAAACCTACGGTTACGTCCCGTTTCGCCAAAAAGAAAGCAGATTAACAGCTTTTGCCTCAGGGGCCAGTCCCGTTTCGCCAAATCCCGTTTCGCCAAATATCCTTCACGAAATTTTAGGCACGCGAAACATTTAAAACATTTAAACACGAACATTTATAACACGATAAAGGTCAGACATTTATAGACAAACACCCGTTTAGGAGAATTCAATTTTGTAAAAATAATATGTTTCAAATTACGTGCCTCGCTCGCGCTGCCGCGCTCTCTGCGGCTAAACACATAACATCAGAAACCACAACTGATCAAAAATTACTAACAATTAGGCATGCCTCTTTGACTTCAGCAATGTTAAATTTTTGAAGAATATTTTGATTCTGAGAAACGGGATTTTGCAAAATGGGAATTCCCGTTAGGATAAGGTTAACCATCACGTGTATAACTAACTATTCTTAAAACAGAACCTTGGCAGTGACGTAGTGACGCCCAAGCAATCTAAACAATTATATTTAAAGCGCACATTTCGGTCTGTATTACCAGTTTTCAAAACGCTAATAAAATAACTGGTCGTATTCCACCACTACTTGTCTCTGTTAAATGTTTGCCTTTTACAGCCCCATTTCATAGAAATAAGGTATTACATTTCGTGTACGTAGAATTTTGTCAAATTCGTTTTGGCGAAACGGTATTTGAAGAAACGGGATTTGGCGAAACGGGAGTTCACCAAACCTGCAAATCACGTAATTTGTTGTACGTTTTCAC
The DNA here is from genome assembly GCA_023313725.1 of Lithobius niger. Taxonomy (NCBI): domain Eukaryota; kingdom Metazoa; phylum Arthropoda; class Chilopoda; order Lithobiomorpha; family Lithobiidae; genus Lithobius; species Lithobius niger. Next base: position 139,545 of record JAHWFP010067149.1, on the reverse strand, counting down.
CTAAAAGCACGCTTTTCATCAGACAATTTTACATTCTGATCAGACAATTTTATATTCCGATCAGACAATTTTACATTCTGGATACCGGACACTTTAAGAGATTTTGCATGTACAGTGATTGATTTGAGTCACAGGATACACTGATTGAGTGAGCGGAAGCGAACGAAAATAAGCGGTTATTACTGAGCCAGCATGTTCAAAAAATTATAAGAAACTTAATTCGGTCAAACAAGGACATACACGTGAGCGACCATACCGTACCAGTGTTACAAACCGCGCATCCCAACACCACTCGTGCTTCGCACTCGTAACTCAGCTGATGTTGCGTATGACAATCTGAGAAACACAACAAAGCGCAGTTTCCTCTATGACGTCATATTCTCGGTGCGTTAGTCAAAGAGGCGACGTGTACGGTTGGTGGGGAGGGAGGGATTGTAACAGGGTGTGAGGGGGGCGTGCTAGCTTTTCTCGCTTTTACCTTGACACCCCTTAATTACGGCCGCCCATTTCTCTTCTTTACACCCATTGGGTGACAGCATTACACCCTGCGTTTTATCGTTACAAGGCTGTAAGTTTGTCTCGGCTCTAGCTGGTCACACAGCACGTGCAGGGACCTGCCAAGCCACGAAATGGGATCATGAAAAGAGGCCCGTCACCTTCCTCCATGAAAAGAGACCCGCCACCCTCCCTTGCCCTCGGTACCCCCTATACATTCAGCAAGAAACCCCCAAGTAGCTTTAACGCCATCCTTTTACAACCTCCGGACCCGCAAGAGATCTGAAGGAAAAGCAGAGGGGTCCTTCCTTCGTATTTGCGTGAATTTTCATTGTTTTGAGTGAAAAAACATAGGTCCGAACAGGGACCTTGGAAAAACGTAGCTTTGGTAGGGTCCAGTCCACTCAATACTGCGCAGCAGCGCGAGAAACCGTGCGAGATTTGGTGAAATGAATCAGCAAATCTCAAACGCGTTTGTCATCACTGCTCCCATTTCGCGTCGTCTTACTGATTCTTGCATTTCATTTCATTGACTGTTGCTTTTGCTGATGAATCGACACAAAATTAGACTAACAAACGAACGAATGCTAATCATCAAATGTAAGCCATGTAATTCCATTGGTTTAAATTGTTTTAAACTGAATTAAGCAACTAAGTCCAATCGACAATGCGACTGCAAATGCGCTACATTAGTTATATCGCGTTAGTTAAAAAGGAACATTTACGAATTAATTGTGACCGTTAGATTGAAAAAGAAAATGGCAGATGATCAGCTCCATCTGTTAGCGTGGTCATTGACCGCGTGTGATATTATTGACAACTTTTCCGCCTTAATCCTTCCATCTTGTTTTTATGCAACGTGATATTTCTGATGAAAATACCACTGGAGCCTGATTAAAGTATAGATCATTTGTCCATATGATTCGTTACATTCCTAAGTTGATAAGAGAACACCACGTGCAAGCTTTTGGTATTTTTTTTCCAGTTCGAAATGCAAGTATAGTGAGTATCGAAAAATGATTGTAAACCAGTTCTTATTGTGGCATTACTACTGGAAATGTTATGAAAATCATTAATACGAATCCTTGAACGTCGTGGCAACAGTGCTGTACCAAAGTGGATCAGATCGAACGAAGCAAGCAGTCTGCATTTAAGACTGGCCTTGTAAGGATACAAGATACACTAATCTGAGAAAGAAAAAAAAGGACAACTGCCCCGTCTGGGACTCGAACCCAGGACTTCCTGCTGACTAGGCCGGGCGCTCTAACCACTGCCCTACTGGGGCGGATATGGCTACAGGCTCCAGATGAACTAAGTAGCTGTTCAGTCATTCTCAGTGGTGACCTAGAGGTCACAAACACACACAAGGAGGGGAAAGCAACATTGCTTTTGACCTCCACGCTAGAAATAATGCGAGAAATAATGTAGTAATATTTTCTTTCTTTCTCAGATTAGTGTATCGTGTATCCTCAAAAGGCCAGTCTTTAATGCAGACTGCTCGCTTCATTTACGCTTTACCTTTTGATTTATTCTTTATTTATGGATCAGATCGGTTAGTCCAATATAAATATCCAATCTTTATCCAAACCACTTTTATCCCGTTTACCCCACCACCAAAGCTCTCTGAATGTACCATTGTTCGGTAATCAAACGTGCGATCGGGAATACTGACGTAGGCCTAACCTTTGCGCAAAGCAAAAGCCGTAACTTCCGCTTCCGATTTGAGAGATAATCGTATAGTCATCCATATGTAGAGATCAGTGGTGTGTGTCGGGAACATCGCCTGAGCACGATGTTGACCCGTAAGATCTTCAGTACGTCATTCATTATACTTTGTAATGTGACGTTTTATTTCAGGTGGGTGATTCGTAATGCAACGTGACACCCCCCTCAAAGAAATTTGACTCACCCTAAATTCTTGGGTTTTCCCCGCACTCGCTTACTCGTTTCGGGACGATCAACTTTTGCCTCCATATTGGTAGTGACACTATCTCTATGTCGCGTTGGCCCTTATGCGGCAATTCTCGGAAATAGCATTAGGAGGAGCAAGATAGTAGATAACAATGCAGATTTGACGATTATTCGTCCAGCTAAGCAGAACAAGGAGTTTTATTATAGCTTTGTGGTTGGCAGATTGCATCGGATTTCACCCGATACAGCTGGTTGACTGCAAATTTGATGACTAAAAACAGAATTAGATGTTAAATTAGAGGCTGAGTATCGGGTCGTAAATGTGATTTAGGGCCCCTGTAGCAGACTCTTTATGCTTTATGTGACCTCTAGCGGCAACCAATGAAGTGATGGGATTATTACGATGGAAGTGATGCCGCTGCCACCATTGTTAGCTGTACAAACCAGTTTCGTAGTAAATAGTATAGTCATTAAAGGCGCCTGTTCACCATTTCGATAGCGTTGCCCGTATTCTAAACATAGCATCCACGTTCCAGAATCTCCGTCATCCAATAGGCTGATGTGGGTCACGTGATCTCGTTTTAGTTATGAAAATCGCGGCGCTGCCATGTAAGCCATGTAATTCCATTTGTTTAAATTGTTTTAAAGAGCATTAAGCTACCTAAGTAAAATCTACAATGCGACTGCAAATGTGCAACGTTAGTTATATCGCGTTAGTTAGAAAGGAACATTTACGAATTACCTGTGACCGTTAGATTGAAATAAAAATGGCAGACGATCAGCTCCATCTGTTAGCGTGGTCATTGACCGTGTGTGATTTTATCGATAACTTTTTCGCCTTAATCCTTCCATCTTGTTTTTAATGCAACGTGATATTTCCGATGAAAATACCACAGGAGCGTAATTTAAGTATAGATCATTTGTCCATATCATTCGTTACATTCCTAAGTGGATAAGAACACCATGTGCAAGCTTTTGGTATTTTTTTTCCAGATGAAGTAAGGTTGGTCACTCCCAGCTCATTACGTGACGTCACAGGAGGCTCGCATACTGGAGCGTTTCCATTTTTAATTTACTGCTATTGTCTTTATATTGCTCGAAGATTGTACAGTGCTGCCCCTGGGAGTTAAAAATTTGCAAAGGCGCCTGTAAGTCAGTGCAGAAAGCAGAATAGGGCATGTTTTTTCTTCAAAAAAAGGCAAAAGGGCATTTTTTCCAAAACGGGCAAGGACAATGCCCCCCCCCCCCCCGTGCACGCTACTGACTGTTGTTGATAGGGTCAGCGATTAAAAACACGCTCCTAATGCGAGCTAACCACAAGGTCCTGATAACCACATTTACGTTTGAATGTCCTTGTGGTTTACTCGTATCAGGAGCATGATTTTTGTTGTTATGAAGGGGGAGGCTTCGAGCGTTATACCTTTTGAACGAACCAAGATTGTTGGAACGACAGATATAGTAAAGTTGGTCACTCCCATTCCATTACGTGACGTCGCAGGAGGCACGCATACTGGAACATTTCCGGTTTGACTTGTGCGCATGTGCGTAAGCTGTTGAGCTGTATTGTGACGTCAGCGGAGCCAGCAAAATCAGCAGCCAATGGGAAAACAATATGCAAAAAGATGGGAATAGACTCCCCCTGGAACGAACTAATTATGAGAATAATCGCCGCAAACCGTTTTGTGATCGGTGTTCGCAAACCCGAATAAATGGCGGCGTGAAATGTTGTGTATATTTTCTGAATTTTCACCTGAGTGTTTGCGCCCTTCCATCTTGCTAATTTTTTTTGAGACGGGAATTATTTTCTTGCCGTTCAAAGTTCTTTTCTCTGTTTTTTTTTCCCTCTTTGTTTTGAAGTTGCCTGCACACCCTTCCTCTTTATTTATTTATTTTTTTTTTATTTTTTATTCGGGCAGGATTTCCCAGCATAGCGAGAAATGCGTCAACTTGCCTTCGTCTCATTTTAACTAAACTAGGCTACGCTCTTTTACTCGAGGCCTAAGACCGCATCGCTACCAGCATTTCATCACGACCAAGCTTTCCATTTATTAAGTTTTTTCCTTTTTTTTTTCTTACAATTATTTTTTCAAACATTTTTCTTTTCAAGATTTCGTGCCTGGCAGAGCAGAGGCTTGCAACCATAGCGCCCTTGTCTAGTTCCCCTTGCTCCCTGTAGTCGGTGCTGCTAGCGGCATGTGTGCAGGGAGTTGTGGATTTTCAGCTATTCGTGGGTCTGAATTTGTAAAGGAAAGAGTCTGTTTCGGGTTTAGCGTCGATCTCAACTGCTGTTGGTCACCGCACGACAGAGGTGACGATGTTTTGCTCGGAACAGTAAACAATTTTGACATAACACACTAGTTTGCAAAGCAGACTGTCAGCAACAAAAATGAGATTTGTTAGATTTCGTGTCATTTGTTGTTGATTTAATGCCACAGTTGACATAAACACAGCACATTTTGACCACCCATTTCTTCCCTAAAATCCGTAAAAGTGTAAGTTGGAATTCTGTCACGCTAATCTCTCAATCTTCTTGACATTTCCGCAGCTTCTCTTGTCTCATTAAGCCGCAAGATTCTGGATTCTTCAAAATACATAGGCGAAAGGTTTGACGTTGGTCCAAGGGATCCGTCTCTTTTTCAGTCGGTCTCATTTGCTTTATATTCTTATCTGCAGTCGGTTTAGGTGTCATAGATTCAAAACCGGCTTTGAATGGCATTTTACGGCCAGACCTCCGGTAATCAGAACTGTAGTAGGGGGAAGTAGGAATTCATCCTTCAGTGGCAGCAGAACCGCCGTTACACCTTCACTCAAGGATCCGTCATCCCATGGCTTCACCTTATTTCAGCGGGCCTTGAATACAGGATGCTTTACTTCAATCTGCCTCTCCCAGAGGAACATTGTCACAGTGTCAACAGTACGAAACTTGATCAATCTCTATGTACAACACTGTTGCAGCATGCATTTCCATGGCAACCGCTGTAAATTCCGAATTAGAACTAGGATTGTTACCCTTCCAATTTCCCATTCTGGAAATTCTGGACCCGATCTGGAGTTGTGGAATTCTGTACCCGATCTGAAAGGTTCCTGTTAAATGTGAATCAAGTTTTGTTGTTGTATTTTAGGTTTAAGGTTGTCGGGCTGGTGACCCAGTATAGAGTTAAGCTCGTTAATAAATCAAATCAAATCAAATCAATTCCCATTCTCAACCAAGATCCGCAGTTGCCCACATAATCAATACATCCCTAATCTTCATGCTATTTCCCATGCCATACGCAGCGAATATTTAGACATCTTTAAGGCGGGGAAAACACACATTTTTACAATCAATATTGACACCTGAACCATTCAATATCAGTGCAAGAGAATACGACTAGACCATCTTTATCATCTACACGTTACCAATCCACTACCATCGATGTGTTCCATGACATTATGTAAGAATTGCATTCCAGTTGCCGCAGGGTTAAACACCCTAAAGCCTCCACAATCAGCTCTACCAGGCACTCATTGCCGGAATATACGAAGTGAGAAACTATTGTGTGCGCGGTGTATCTTGAGTCCTGCAAGTATTTTGTGAGCGGCTACGTCTTCCTGGAGGACGTGGCTTTAATCGATGACCGCCATTGTTTTTGTAGCCATCTTGGCTATCAACAAGGCACTCTGCTACTGAAAACGTACAATCGATTATCTGTGTTCGTTCTGCGGAGAACTCAAGGTATGCCGCGGACACTATAGTTTCACACCAAAATACTGAAATAATTTCCCTGAGTTTTCCAGGTTTTCCAGATCAGTTGAGGTCAATTTCCAGGCTGTTTAACTTAATTTTTCACGCATTCTGTCAGTTTTACTTGTTTTAAGGGCTCACTTAGTGTAAAAGAGTAGCCCGGTTTAATGAAGTTTTAGGTCTCAACACAGAATTGTAGGGGTAAATTTCATTTTACCACAATGGCTTAACAAAATGGGTTTATTGTGCTCACGGCGGCGTATCTTGAGTCCTGCAAGTATTTTATGAGCGGCTACGTCTTCCTGGAGGGGGCGACTTTAGTCGATGGCCGCCATTGTTTTTGTAACCATCTCGGATATCAACAAGGCACTCTGCTACCAAAAAACGTACAATCGATTATCTGTGTTCGTTCGCGGCGAACTCAAGATAGGCCGCGGACACTATAAAGCTCTTAGGACTAGGCCTAAAAGGATAACCTCTGTTGGGAATTTGGCTTCTGGGTTTCCCGTGTGCGGTTCACAACATGACCTGACGGGGATAAAAGGGGGAAGCGGGATTTTTAGAAGGTTGGACAGCTAAAACAGGGATGAAATTTTGATCCAAAACCTAACGGTCAAAGCTTCTATATACCCATTGTGGAGTAACGTTACCCAAAAAAGTGGTTCATATCATGGTTGATTTATTGGCTCGACTGAATTACGGGTTCAGGTCATAGAAGAGTGCAAGAGGAATAAACGTTCGGTTGTTTTGGATTTGGCTGAAAGCCAATTGAACAGAATTTGAGTTTAAATGGTTATTTATGGAAAATGTAGGCTCTAAAAGGGTCGGAATGATGCTCGCGCAAGCTTTGGTTAAGTCTGGGTTGAGTTGAAGTTGGGGCTAGGGTGATGGGAAAAATATTCTAAATAAAAGACCTAAAAGGCATCCAAAAAATGGCGATTGCTGCGGGAGTGGGTCGGTTGGGAGGATCAGGAGGGAAGTGAAGTTACAAGCTAAAAAGTAAAGGCAATCATTCGTCCAGCACGTGGGGTTACAATAGATTGTTCAGAAAATGTCAAACATAAGAGTTTCATCGTTAAAAACAAAGGACACAATCAAACACAAAGTCTTAGTCTTGAATATTATTGTGTGCACAGCGGTACTCCTGCAGTATTTTATGAGCGGCTACGTCTTCCTGGAGGGAGCGGCTTTAATCGACGGCCGCCATTGTTTTTGTAACCATCCTGGATATCAACAAGGCACTCTGCTACCAAAAATATACAATTGATTATCTGTGTTCGTTTTGGGGCGAACTCAAGATAGGCCGTGGTCACCATACAATCATTGCTGAGATCTGGAGATAGAATCGGGTGTTCGTATCGGCAGCTCGGTATCGAGAGTCAGTAAACGTAAACAAGCTCTAGTACAATCTCGAATACTAGTGTTGACCCGAATGCAAAAAGAGCCGAGAGCCGTCAAGATCACCTAGACCATGCAAGGGAGACGAAGATCTCCCTTCCATCTCAAGCGAGTCCATCTTTAAGATCTTTAATCGATCACAATAACTCGTAAAGCCAAGGCCTTGTTCACAACTGGTTAAAAAGCAGTGCACCAATCGTCCAGATCAAGCAGTCCCTGACTGGTCCCATTCCCACGACGCGTCCCTGACTGCATTTGCTACGTACAGGGTCGGATAGGGAAGGTCGGGACTCCCAGAAAAAGTACTGTAGGGCAACCCTCTCCAATATCGGTCGCCACTCGCCATTTGAAGAATGGAAATCAGTAGTTGGCGATCTGAAACTTAGCCTTACTAGCCAAAATGGAGAATGACACTCAAAGAGCGATATCTCAGGAACCGTACAAGTTAGAGACGAATGGTTTGCGGCGTTATGCTCAGATTTATAAGGGCTACGTAACTGCTTTATCTTCATTAATACTGGGGTTAAAGAGAATTCTACAATTTCGTAAATGCATGAATTAGAAAAACCATGCATCGTGCAAGATGTCATTGGTATGTGGCGAGTAGAAGTTGTGAAATGGCGAGTGCTTTGTAAGGTCTTCTGGCCAAGTGGCGACTGTTATTGGCTTCACATGCGAGTGGGTCCTCGAGTTGTCCTCAAGGTCCTCAATCCTCAAGCCTAGGGGCGCTTCACGGGGGGGGGGATCCTGCGGAAGCGCTTCAAGCTAGTGTATTTTTAAGAAATCTTCGTGACTTTGAAGCGCTTTCCTGCACATTAGAGATGAAATTTTCATGGGAATTCATTTCAAATTTAAAAAAAAAATGTCTTTGCAACAAGGGGCTCCTTTAGTGTGTGTGTGTGTATGGGGGGGGGGGGAGTCTGGAGCCCTGCATTACAGTATTTTAAAAAAATCAGCATAAATTTGAAACGTTTTCCCGCAACTAAGGGGGATGTAATTTTCATAAGAATTCATATGAATTCATTTTTTTTAATGTTTGTTGAAACAAGGGCAATTTAGTTTATCTTCAAGAAATCAGCGTGGATTTTAAATCTTTTCCTGCAACTTAAGGATGCAATTATTCGTATGAAATTTCATACGAAAAAATTGCAAATTAAAGGGCCTACAGTTATAGCCTAGGGCCTTCCCGGGAATCCCCGGGTTCCCGGGCGGCCCAATCCGACACTGGCTATCTAAATTATGATTTGCTATGCAACAAAGCAACAGCTTAATCTTCACAAATTCCTACACCACGACGCCCTAAACTTGTGTATTCCCGTTTGAAACGCAAAGCCTACACGAAACAACCCCAATCCCCCCCCCCCCCACCCTCCCTTCTCAATCTTGGACCCTCCCGCCGCGGAACGGATTGCGTTATTCGGCCATTGGTCGCCAGTCTGGCAGAAAACTACAGATTTCATGGATTCGGACTCATGATGTGACGTGACCGCGTGCGAGCGCGTGCCGGGGATCTGCTCGCCAGTCACTCTCGGGCGCTTCATGCATCGCTGAACGGGGTGGTATCACAATTTCTAATTTGCCAACAGACTAGACAGCCCGGATCAATCCGGTGCCAAGATGACCCACTGTTCGTGCGTCTGTCCATTTTGCCTGCCCATCCCTCGCTTGTCTCAACCTTCAACGCCCCCCACTTCAATCTGTCACTCAGCTGGATTTCGGGAACATTGGAATAAAGGGATCAAGTGACCTACTCTCCCAGGATACCCCTCCCCTCCCCCTACTCCCTCAAGTCTTCGGAGGGGATGGGTTTTTTTACGGAGAGGGGAAGTTTTAGCATTTTTTTTTTGTCTGGGGATCCTATTTGCATACTAAGCTGTTGACTGGATGCTGCAGTCCTGCTGCTTTTTATTTTGTTTTATGTTTCTAAATTACGTCCAAACAGTCCACAACGATGCCCTTGGCTCGTCTGTGGTGTACAACAATCACAGAAATTCATCATAGACTACGCAGTGGGGGACAAGCAACTCTAGATTTTAAAGGATACTCGGATGGGGCTGGGTGGAGAGGGTTAAACCTTGAAAATAATTTTCAGAAATTCCTTTTTTTTTGAAAGCAAGGATTGGATAGGTAGCGTTTGGGATTGCAGGACTCTCCAATAATTTTTTTTAAATTTATTTGACAATTTTCAAACTGCTAAAGATTTGTTGGCATGTTTCTATTACAATGGCATCTATGATGTTATTCATTAGCTGCAGCGAGCGCGGCAGCGTAATTTGAAACGTTAATTCACCACAAAAATACCGAAAAAATACGAAAATTCCACCCCCCCCTCCCTCCCTCAACGGTCCCACACGATGAAGTGTCCCAGATTTAAAACAGAGCAATCCATCCCAATTTTTTGAAAAATATTAAACAGTTTGGTGTCTGTTTGTCCGGCGTCTATTTGTCCGAGTGCCTATTTATCCAGTGCCTAAAGTGGGGTGTTTATGTGTCCGGCGCCTAATTACTCCACTCTTGGATATCTGCAAGGCTTTCACCAGATAAATTATTGAATCGATGAATTGCATTGATTTTTGGGTAGAGTCAAGAAATTCTCGGCTGGGAATAACTCCAAACTAAAACGTTAAATACTCGAACGTAGTTCATATTTAAGGAGGGAGTAAATTTGATATTTTTGTCAAGTTTTCATCTATCATTCCATCGGTCTTAATTCTCAACTCTGAAATAGTGGGTTGGAGATCGTTTTTGTATTCGCGTCATCCTCTTTGCCACCAAAGTCATATTTACAGTTCCGTACTCTCTATATACTATAACGCTTCACGTACACACTCCCCCAAACACCTCCACCAACTTCCACTCCCATATTTTATTACTGGATTACCACAATAAACTATCTCGCAGCAGACGATCACCCCCGGGCAAAGGTCCGGTGAGCGAAACGCCTCCAACATCCATTTGACTAATGAATGGGGAATTTCGCACCCTTGAAAAACAACTGGATCTAGGGATACCGTAGAGGTGATTCATTCAAAATGGGAAAGGTATCACCGTCTACTCCGAGTCTACTCTAAATTATCCCGGACACGTGATTTCCCCTCCCAATTCGGGTCCGACCCGTGCTTGGTCAAAGTGCCTTTTATGACTGATTGGGTGTTAGGCTAAGGTAATAATCCACCACTAAATGCCCCTCATCACCCTCCCCTTGGGTGGCGTTGGAGGGTGATTTATGGCGCCTGGGTTTGGGATGTTGAAGGCTGTTTACTTTTAATTAGGTGGAAGGAGACGACTAAAGGAAATGGCGTAAAAAGGGCAGAAAATAGATCTGGTGTTTGCGTTTTGACTTTTTAATCTTCCGCACAGGAGCGCTGTGTTGAAGCTTTTTGGAGTTTCCGCGGATTGAAACTGGAAGCGTAGGAGGCCTTTATGTGCACGCACCACCCCTTATTTATGGAGGAGAGTTGAGAAATGGCTGGAAAAATGGCGACTGTAATTGTTTACACGATATTCTATAACAGTGCTTCCACAGTTCATCTGCCAGTTCCCTAATAATTCCAGTTTCATGGACCTACTATCAAGAATTCAAGATTAAAGACGGGAAAGCCAAAGGCTCACAAGAGATAACTAAATACAGATGCAAGCCTATTTACGTTGCCTTTTGGACTTATATGTCAGACT